>CAUJGJ010000450.1:328700-378700 GCA_963170055.1 Halisarca cf. caerulea | reverse complement strand
CCTCATTATGTATGTATGTATGCATGCACTTCACTCATACAGTGAATCCTGTATATAAAGACCACTCAAGGGTCAAACAATAGTGGTCTCAATGGACAGGTGGTCCTTGGAGATGCACTAGTACCACAGAGGAGGTATACAGTACAACCTGTGTACAGTGGTCTCTGTAGACAGGGTCACTGCATGTACATACACCATATACTACCCAATTTTGAAAGTTATCAACTACATATTGTATGAGAAAATATACGTACATAAATGCATTTTGTGAACTTGTAACATGCGTACATGCATGCACTCTATGATTCTTACACAAAGAAATAACCACAATATCAGTCTAGAAAAGTATTGCATACGTACGTGTACCCAAAGTGTGTGTACATGCAAATGCGGAAACAAACGTACATTTGTACATACAGTACGTGCTACTGCATGGATATACGTACATGTACGTATGCACATACATATGTACGTACATATCTTTGTGTACAATGGTGGTTCTGTGTGTGTGCAGCTTGCCATATCATTGCTGTATATGAGTGTAGACATTAAGAATTCTCAAAGCAACTGCTCAACTCTTTATCACTAGGCAGGCTTGCCAGTAAAGCATAGACAAGCAACAATAGTATTGTTGTCATCAGTTTACCTGTGCCAGAAGGAAAGGTTTCAAAGATAAGCATAACAAAGTATAGGATATCCACCACACATTTAGGATGCCAGAAAGTTCCTATAGCGACATAGGCAGAAAGGAATTCCTACCTACTACCTTCCCTGTCACTCCACTTCCACCACAAGGAAGGGATTCCTACCTTCCTTCTCTGTCACTTACGTACTTACTTTCAGTATGAATTAGAAGAGATAAAAACTCTCACTGGAAGCCAAAAACAGCAAAAGTAATTGAAAAAAGCAAGAGTTTACCATGTGCACAGAAACACGAATGGGCACAGGGTGCTCTACAAAATCACTGAAACAGCAACCAAACAGTCATTCAAGATCTCCGAGTCTCACTGGCATGATGTTCACAACTATTTGGTTTACTCTGCTGATTGCAACTGGATCACTGGCTGACTGTGAAGAGGATGGGAAGGCCAAGATTGTCAAGGAGCTCAAGTCCTACCAAGTTTCGTCCAACTGTACTGTAAAGTGCTCCATGTATTGTGAAGCAGATATTCCAGATGAGGGGATTGATCTCAGACTACCTCGACGAAGTCAGATCGCTAGAGATGCCCCCTCCTTCACCCCAGCCTCCACCAGTCAGATTGCTAGAGATGTCCCCTCCTCCACCCCATCCCCCACTAGTCAGATCGCAAGAGATGTCCCATCCTCCACCCCAGCCTCCACCAGTGGTGCACAATGCAGTGCTGCTACAGAGACAGTGACAGTTACAGTGACTGCAGTTCCCACCCCTTCACCAGTAGTGTCAGGCTTCCCTGCTGACTGCATGGATGCTCTTAACAAGGGGCTCACACTATCTGGAGTCTACACCATTCAACCAGACTCGCTCCCTCCATTTGATGTTTACTGTGACATGGAAACAGATGGAGGAGGATGGACAGTCTTCCAGAGAAGACAAGATGGGAGTGTCGACCAACTTCTATCAAGTTTGGAACAGTTATGTAAATGGTTTTGGACAACCATCGGGAGAATTTTGGCTTGGGTTGGAGTATTTGCAGAGACTGACAGCCTACAAGAGATCTCACCTGCGTATTGATTTAAAGGACTTTGACAACAAGACAGCATATGCCTACTACAGCACATTTGCCGTTGGAAATGCTGCGTCCAAGTACACCTCAAGCGTTGGTGGCTACAGCGGAACAGCCGGAAATGCCCTGTACCCAAGACACAACAACATGAAGTTCTCAACACCAGATCAGGACAACGATGTGGCGAATGGAGAGAACTGTGCCATCTCTTACAGAGGAGCCTGGTGGTATGATGCCTGCCATGGCGCTAACCTCAACAGTCGATACCACTATGGAGGGTACCACGGGTCTTATGACAGTTGCCAGTTCAGTGATGGAGAGAGTACCACTACTCAATGAAGTTTACCGAAATGAAACTCAGGCCAGCAGCTTAGAATTTGTCAGGACCTGGGCAGCCCAGTTTTTCTACATAGCCAAACACAGGCAACTTTGCTAGGGTACATCGAGTGTAATAATACACAGTTATGAGCTCTTTTCAATAGCTTGTACAAATTTCGTAATCATGTACTATGTACGTACGTACAGACTACTACACACATAACCTCTGTGGTATTATATGTACACATGTAGGCAGAGTACTACGTGCTTAAAATACACACACATGTGCGTGCGTATGGACATATGCGTGGCTGTAAAACAAATGGCTGAGGATAAAATAGAGTAAGTGCATACGTACATACGTACGTATATACTTCTACATATGAACATACTGTATGTACAGCAGACGGATGCTCAACGCATCTTACTATCAAACATAATGTACAATGTTGGTCAATCAAAAGTACACAGCTGTAAACACGGAGTCGCTAATTCACAAGGGACTTATTTCCACATTTTAGTGAACATCTTTCAACATGAGAAAATTGATTTGTGATTCTGGAATTTGGGTAGTTACGTACATCATGTTTTTACCAAAGGACTGGTGTGTTTGAGAAAATATAGCATGAAATAAAGCAAGAATGTACGTATGTAGTTAATTCGTAAAACACATATACAAACTGCTGAAACTCACTACAATCGTATTCCACTACAACAATGGAACAAAGAGTTGCAAAACTATGCTAACTGGAAGCTACGTACGTACGTACATATATCACACACATGTGCAACTGCTGGCAATCGACCACTGAGTGACCAAAGATCATTTCACTGATCCACAGATTGAGAGTTGTTAAAATTTATATGTTCAGTACCATACATTAGTGTCCGCACGGTAAGCACTTCACATCATACACGAAAGTCACATACGTAAGTACGTATGTACGTACATTAGGGTATCAGGGTATTAAGGTATCATTATTTAGACTAGGGAGCATTTAGCCATAAGCTATTCCTACAGGCACCCAGTGCCTACAGGCACCCAGTACATACAGGCACCCAGTACATACAGGCACCCAGTACATACAGATCGTACACATGCTAGCAATGTATGGTCTTCATTAACCTTCTTTTTCAGTCTTCACTAGTGTCTTTACAGTTTCCGCTCTTTCTAGGTAGCCTTGAATCTTGGCCCTCATCTCTGACCTCGCAACATCTGTTGTCAAATCTGACACAGGGGACGAACTGTGACAAACACGCACATGTGTATGTATGCACGTATGCGTGCATGTATGCACGTATGTGTGTACGTATGCACATTTGCACATACAAGTGTTCATACGTACATACTTGCACCGTACAACCTCGATAACCAGCAAAGAATAGGAACAAGCAATTAAACTGTCGTAAAAAAGAAAGGAATAGGGTTTGCACTACACCAGACTAATCAGGGGTTCTTTCTGGGGGATGGGGGGGGGGGGGGGGAGATTTGATCCCTCTCCCCTTGAAATTTGCAACCAGTAATTGTTTCACAATACATGGCTGCCTGATGGCACAGTTCCTTCTTTCTCTACAGCTACACTTCCTTGATTGTTAGTTCCAAAAACTTCCCCGTGCTTGCAAAAACAAAGAAAGTCCTTGGGTGTCACGAAAATCGATTTTGCACTCACAGAAGTACTTTCTAATGAGACTATATATGCCTAACCAAACAACAAAACCAGCACATCGGCTGCCAAAAGCACTGGGCAAATTCCCTTGGTACTGACCTGACATGCCCCTTATTAAAATCTGAATGGCTTCTTCATAGCAAATAAGCGATTCTGCATATCTCTTAGCTTCGTCGAGCTTCACTGCTCGACCAAGGAGTTCCTTTGCATGCGATAGTGATGCCGACGGAGAATTTACGGCGGCCATATGGCAAGCCAAATGTTGCAAAAGTCCACTACGTCGGTCGACGAATCTCACGACGTCGGGAGTGACTCTCACGACGTCGGGAGTGACTCTCACGACGTCGGGAGTGACTCTCACGACGTCGGGAGTGACGCACGACGTCGTCACACATAAGTTGCAACGTCGGGAGTATACACGACGTCGACAGAGAACTCCTAAAACGTCGGGAGTACTTCGTGCTTTTAGCAACGTTGTGAGTGCTACGTGACGTCGCGAGACATACAGCGGACAATTTTGTAACTTACTAAACCTTCACGACGTCGGTAAAATAATACTCAAAGCGTTGTGAAAATCTCACGACGTCTTCCCGTGATATATTCGATAAACAGGACCTGGTGAAGTCATGCATGGATCTGAGCATGCTCAGATGGGTATAGGAATAATAGGATACCACGTGTGTTGGATAAATCATGGCGTGTGTATTCTGATAGCTTATAGCCTAATTGGGATATCGATGCAGGGTTCTATCTAGGAATATATTTTGGGGGGGGGGGAAGCTTGAGTATTACAGTGAATGACTGCACGCAAGATATGCATATAGATTTGATGCATGTATTGTATGTATATAGTAGGGTAATGAGGGGGGAGGGGGGGGGGTACTTACAAAGTATAGCCGTAGGGGGGTAGGTACATGTATGTATATGTGGTAGAGTAACTAATATAAATTCGGCCGCATAGCAATTCGGCCACCTCGAATTCCGTCAACTTTCAAGCTGTACCTCCGAAAGCACTACTAGAGAAGGACCATGAAGTAGTTAAACGATACAGCAGTAATTGTGGGAATCCGTTACCCTTGGATGGAATACGGCGCATTCTACCTTAGTGACCGAACATGTATTAATTCGGTCATTCTAATGGAAGTTCGGACGCCGATGTTCGTTCTCTTTGGAAGTTGAGCGGAATCAATCGAAACGAGTACTATATATTCTTCAATATACTGTCTCTCTTTCCTGCAAGTTTCAGAGACATACTTTTCAAATTTTCGGGAAAGAATAGAAAAAGATTGTACTCGTTACTAAAAATAGAAATTCAGCCACCACGTGATCTTGTGACGCCCAGCTGGTATAACGCGCATTTCGGAAACAAAGGAGCTGAATAGTGCGGACAATGCAAAGGAAGCAACATGAACAAAGCCAGAAAAAGGTAATAGTTACATATATTTGTACGTATTCAAATGATTGCTGTCAGATAATACTAGCTGCAGCAGCTATTCTTGTTTAATTAAGCCCTGTATGTAGGAAAGAAGAGACCACTAAAAGGAGGCTCACCACTGTCCACAATAGAATCTGATACAATATATACAACTTACATCACAAAACAGTGTATAGCTAGATAATTCTCATGATTAGAAGTTTGATATACAGTACATGGAACCTGTTGCTGTAAAAGCATATGACACAACACGGCCACTTAGGAATTTATAATGGTGAATTGGACCCACGTAGAGCAATTTTAAATCAGTAATAGCAATTGGCTTGCCCTGGGTAGCATTCGGTGAGTCTGCAAATTAAACTGTCCATTCGTCACCCTCACACAGTACTGCTGCGCCGCACTGCATGTTCAGTGCACTGATATGTACTTTACAATTTTGAATTTATATTCTATGTGTGCATTATTGTTATGCAGTACTGTGTACTGCATAACAATACTATTTTCTCCGCCGATGTTCTCACAATTGCAAGTGTATGTGCTTATGTTCCAAAGCATCAATAACATACTAGGCATATATTATTAGAAACAGTACTACAGGCACTGAATGATTTACTGACATGTGCTTTAATTCGCTGTGTACACAGATGTACTCACACCCAACATTGCAGAGTAGAGTCATCAAACCATCTGCTGGATTCGGAGTTGGTAGATCACCTCCAACATGTACAACCAAGACAACAGCAAGGAATGGAAGATACAAAATGTATGATGTACAAACCATGCAGCAAGCACTTGATGAGATAGAAAAGGGAATGTCAATTCGTAGAGCAGCGGAAGCATACAACATTCCTAGATCAACTCTTAGTGATATGGTGTCAGGGAAGTCCTCAATAGGTGCAAGGTCCGGGTGTGCAATCTTGAGCTGTGCAGAGGAGCAAGAATTGTGCACATTCTTGGTAGAAGCTGCAAAGATTGGATATCCACGCACTTGCCAACAGGCTATTGCAATAGCTCAGGAGATAGCAGACAAGAAGGGTATTGACTCAACGGTTACAAAAGGTTGGTGGCAAAGCTATTGTGCACGGTTCCCCCAACTAACGCTGAGGAGTTCTGTTCCACTGACAAAGGCAAGGCATAGAGCCACAGATCCAGCAGTACTCGACACATACTATGATATCCTTTACGAATGCCTTTCAAATAATGAGATCCTTGATGAGCCAGCCACAATTTACAACTGTGATGAGACGGGCCTCCCCATCAACCCTGCAAGCCACCAGGTGATCACCACCGTTGGGTCCAAGAATACGTTTACCATCACAGATGGCACCAAAGGCCAGTACACTGTGCTAGCATGCACGTGCGCAACTGGAACAGCCATTCCACCATTTATCGTATTGAACAGAAAGTCTCTTGGTCGGGATTTCACTAAGGGTGAAGTTCCCGGTACCCTTTATGGTTTGTCTGCAAATGGATGGATGACGCAAGAGCTTTTTCATCAATGGTTCCTCAACCACTTCTTGAAGTATGCTACTCCACAACGGCCAATAATTCTAATAATGGATGGCCATTCTTCCCATTATAGTCCAGCCACCATCAAATTAGCAGCTGAGCACAAAGTTATCTTGTTCACTCTACCACCAAATACCACCCACCTCACACAGCCGCTAGACAGAGCATGTTTTGCTCCGCTGAAGAACGCGTGGAGGGAAATTCACCACATTTTTCTCACTAACAACCCAGGAAGAAGAGTGACACACAATGACTATAGTGCTCTATTCGCTCAGGTGTGGTTCAAATCCATGATTATGGCTAACATCATAGCTGGTTTCTGGGTTACAGGGATTTTCCCCTTCCAACGTATGTCCTTAGAGCTTCCATCAACCAGTGGTCCAACACTAGCAGAGAGGACTGGTCTAGCGTACATTCCCCTTTTCACCCCTACCAGGACAAAACAACCATTGGACATGACCACAAATTCAGGTACACCATACCTAGCTAAGAAGGAATCTACACCCATCATTCAAGCTAAGGTGACCATGAGGACACAGACATCGATCAGCAACATTCTGGAGGAGCACATCAAGCCACCAAGTGCAAATACCAGTCACCTGGCGAAGCCTCGCAAGGAAGCATCAACTGCTTGTGTTGTGACCAGCAAGGAAAACCTACAGGCACTAGACTTGAAGCAAAAGGCAAAAGAAGAAAAGGAAGCGAAGAAGTTAGAGAAACAAAGGATGAGGGAAGACAAGGCCAAAACCAAAGCTGCAGTCAAGGAGCAGCAACGTAAGCTTGGACTTGACATACATATACATGACTACGAGTGCAGTCTTCTATGCACGTACATGCATAGTACATGCAGTATACCAGTTGAGAATTTAATTCCTGGTATTATGCATGCAAATGCATTTACCTAATTGCATACATCTGCGTACATGTGGTTTAGAGTGAGTTATGTAATTATAGCTGTTGTAGAAGGGAATACAACATATTTTATGTACATCATAACATCAATGGATTATACTTTCTGTTCTAACATTTATATTTTTAACTATACTATTACAGCCATGCAACAGCAAGATGGAGGATTGATAAGTGTGAGCCCGAAGCAGTCAGCTTCAAGGACACTAAGGGAGAGTACAAAGCAGTCATCTTTAACCAAGCCTTTGAAGAAAGGTACACACAAGGAGGAGGTTGCAATGACGTTGTCGGCACATAAGACGAGTCCAACAAGTACTGGAGAACAGGGTGAGAATGCAGTGGGTTGCATGTACATATGATAATAGGTTTGCTGAAATTCCCAATTTGAAACAATTACTTAAGTGTGCCCTCGCTTATCTGACCACATTTGTTCCTCAAATAATGTGTTGGATAAATCAGGGTAAATTGTATACAGAGTAGTGATGGTGATTCAAAGCGGAGTGTCGGTAAATGAGGTTTTCGGATCAACCAGGTGTGACTGTGCAAATGATTGTGGCATGCAAACCAGCAGCATTTGATTTCTATATAATACTATACGTAGATATATCCTACGTATATATGGTACCTGTGGTCAACAAATGTATACTAAGCAGTATAGGGACTGTCAAATATTTGTCATGACAAAATATTACCATGATTGCATTTCAACAATATATAGCTGATAAACATATGCACGTGAGTGGTGAGTATTCATTTTATTACTGCCGTATATGCAGATGTTCCAAGGCAAGATGTATGGTGGCTCAAAACCTTACACTTAAAGGTTGAAGACAGGGCAATACTGGATGATGGGCAGGATCTGAATGACACCATAGTTAACGCTGCACAAACCTTGCTGAAGAGGCAGTATCCAACCATGGGTGGCTTTCAGAACACACTCCTGGGTCAACGTCTGCAATTCAAAACGGTTACAGGAGTGCAATCCGTGCAGATTTTACATACAGGTCAGTGCAGCCATGTATACAGCATAATTCTATTGCCGTATGTATGATGCTAATAAAGAGACCATGTATATACTCTATAGACCAGGTAGTTGGAGGCAATTCATGCTAAATATAAAATTGTGCCGGTATTGTGACACTGCAAACTATTGGGCATAATGGGGGCTAACCACATCTTCCCCTCATTAGTCTGATACGTACATCAGTGGTACATATATGTAGTACGTACATAACTTGACATGGGGTGCAATGGGTCGGTAAAGAAACATTTGATGATATACAGTACAACTAATACAAACAAAGCTCACGGAGTTATATCTTGAAGCAAAAACTTCAGCCAACTAACTATACTTATATCATGCTTCCTTCTTCTTCGTTCTCTTATTCAGGTGAATCACATTGGGTATTGGTGCACAGGACTGCTACACAGGCCATACATCTATTTGACACCTTGATGGGTAAGCCAAGACTGACAGGACATACATTGCTGCAAGTTGCAGCAATGTACAAACCATCAACGAGCATCCTGAACATTGATGTACTGGCAGTGCAGCAGCAAAAAGGAGTGCACGACTGTGGAGTCTTTGCCATTGCCTTTATGGTTGAAATTTGCAAAGCAACCAGCAATCCATCCAGCATTGTGTTCAACCAAAAGGCAATGAGACAACATTTGAAAATGTGCTTAGAGAAGGGCCATCTTAGTGAATTTCCAAAGGCTGCAAGCAGAAAGGGAGTGCAGTTCTCCAAGCCAGCTGTTGTCACGGAGGAACTGTACTGCATCTGCCGAATGCCTGACTTTTATGGTGATCGCATGATTGCATGTGACACATGTATAAAGTGGTTTCATTGTAAATGTGTACAAGTCACCAAAAGAGTCAGGAAAGCCACTTGGAATTGCCCTTCATGTTCATAAGTCGATTCCAACATGATCATTCAGTAGTTTTTCATTGTGTTCTTATTTCACCAATTTTGAGTCAGAATAGAGTTATTAGGTATTATTAGTATTCTCACCATTTTAGCCACCACTTATTTTGTGTTTTTAGACATACTGGACCATCCACAGGACTCCGGTTTACAATTTACATACTTCATAATTTTGAACTCACTGTTATAATGTTTATATTTTGTGTTTTTAAGCCTACATATTCAATAAGTCATATATCACATTTGGTTCAGTTATTGCAATAGGCGCATTACACATACACTGACCCACTTAAGGAGTCCATATTGACAAGTATAGTTACAGCGTGGGAATCACGTGATGGCCGAACTTCTATTTTTAGCAACAACCTCTTTCTTCTTCTCTTCTTTTCGGTAGTAGTGAAGAGTGCGCCTCTGAAACTTGCAGGAAGGAGAGACAGTATATTGAAGAATATATAGTACTCGTTTCGATTGATTCCGCTCAATTTCCAAAGAGAACGAACATCAGCGTCCGAACTTCCATTAGAATGACCGAATTAATACATGTTCGGTCACTAAGGTAGAATGCGCCGTATTCCATCCAAGGGTAACGGATTCCCACAATTACTGCTGTATCGTTTAACTACTTCATGGTCCTTCTCTAGTAGTGCTTTCGAAGGTACAGCTTGAAAGTTGACGGAATTCGAGGTGGCCGAATTGCTATGCGGCCGAATTTATATTACTTACTCTATCCTAGACATCTATAAAACACAATATATATATATATACAGTGGGCTCTGGTTTATCTGACGGCATCTGTTCCCCATGAATGTGTCGGATAAACCAGGTGTTGGATAAATCAGGTAGAATTGTGTACAGTTTAGTGATGGGGATTCACAGCAGAGTGTTGGATAAATGAGATTTCTGGATAAACCAGTGTCGGATAAATCAGATGTGACTGTATATATATATACACGTATGAAACTAGGGGGGTCTGGGGGCATGCCCCCCCAGGGAAAATTCGAGTTTTTAGGTAAGATAACGTTGCATTTGAGGCCTTTTTAGACCATTCAAGGCTGATCCATGCATGACTTCACCAGGTCCTGTTTATCGAATATATCACGGGAAGACGTCGTGAGATTTTCACAACGCTTTGAGTATTATTTTACCGACGTCGTGAAGGTTTAGTAAGTTACAAAATTGTCCGCTGTATGTCTCGCGACGTCACGTAGCACTCACAACGTTGCGAAAAGCACGAAGTACTCCCGACGTTTTAGGAGTTCTCTGTCGACGTCGTGTATACTCCCGACGTTGCAACTTATGTGTGACGACGTCGTGCGTCACTCCCGACGTCGTGAGAGTCACTCCCGACGTCGTGAGATTCGTCCGACGTCGTGCGTCACTCCCGACGTCGTGAGAGTCACTCCCGACGTCGTGAGATTCGTCGACCGACGTAGTGGACTTTTGCAACATTTGGCTTGCCATACGGCCATTTTACTTTATCATCTAGAAATCTGACTCCAACTTCAAATTTGTAAGCAAAAATGGGAAAATCGTCAAGAGACAAAAGAGACATTTACTATCGCCTTGCCAAAGAAGAAGGATGGCGGGCCCGAAGTGCCTTCAAACTTATTCATATTGATGAAGAATTTGGAATATTAGAAGGTAGGCTGCTATGTACATGCGTCCCTTAATAGGCACGTGGCTGTCTTAGTCACCATCATTTTGTTGTTGTGCTCCATGATTTTGAAGTTTCTGGTGTCACGTACATCCTCCGCTATAGGTGTCAAGAGAGTAGTGGATCTCTGTGCTGCTCCTGGCAGCTGGAGTCAAGTCCTGGCGAGGAAACTGAAGATGTGAGTTAAAGAATGGTACGGTGGAACCATAGATGTTATAGACTACTACAATAATATATGGTTACATAGTCTATAATAATCTATGGTGGAACACTATTTACACACTCACATACCTGCCAATACTTCCTAATCCCTGTCATATAATGCACAGACAACGTCTCTCTCGTTCCCTCCCTCCTCCCTCCCTCCTCCCTCCCTCTCCCTCTAGTCCATTGTGGCTTGTGTGGTTAGTTACCATATACATTCGTATGCACATAATCATTCATTTCACGATCACAATAGCTCATAGTCTGTTGTGACTACATAGAAAAGCCACTTCCACATGTATGATTTTGTCCTGACTGTATCTCCATCCTCAACTCCCCTCCCCCCCTCCAGTGCAGAGCAGCAGGAGAGTAAGGATGTCAAAATCATGGCAGTGGACCTCCAAGCCATGTCCCCCATACCCGGAGTGGTACAGATACAAGGTGACATCACTAAGGTTAGTTCCTGTGGTTGTTTAAGGTGGATACGTATGTACACATGCATACGTACATACAGGGGCAATGTGTACAGTAGGATCATACACTTTATTGCATTGCAAGGATCCTGCTATGTATATACACATATGTATACATACATACGTACGTACATGATATTTTCTGTAAGAGAAATGGTACACATTGAAAGTACATAGTTTTTGTTTGAATAAAATAGTATTGTGTTCGATGCACTTTTGCCGTCACATGTACGTAAGTATGTATTCATGAATATTGTCGCATTCTTGCATTCCTGTGTTGGTGTGCAGACGTACGTTTGTACTTACATGTGCATGTACGTACGTATATGGAGACATTTTGAGTACTTTCTGGACTGTTTTTTGTAAGTACTCATGATATCTTTGATAGGAATCAACAGCTTTAGAAATCATAGGACACTTCAAGGGTGAACCAGCTGACCTAGTGGTGTGCGATGGAGCACCTGATGGTATGTGTGTGTGTGTTGTTACGTACGTATACTAATTGTGCTAATCGTGTAATGTGAATTTTCACATACACGTACTTACATTTATCTGTACAAATGACTGCACTACATACATATTTGTGTGTGTGTTGTTTTTGTGTTTGTATATACGTATGTATGTACGTATGTATGTATATGGCATGTACGTACGTACACATGTACATGTGTATGCTTAAGATGTTGTCTATTCAACTCAAATTCATTTACGTGCCATAGCACTGTGCATATGCATGCCATGATCCTTGTGTGGTGTTTCCTGTAGTTACTGGACTTCATGACATGGACGAATTCATTCAAGGACAGCTACTACTAGCCGTGAGTGTACTTTAAGCCGATGTGTGCATATGTATGTACGTACGTACGTACGTACGCAGGTGGTAATGTGTATGTATGTGTGTGTGTGTGTGGTGTGTGTGTGGTGTGTGTGTGTGTGTGTGTGTGTGTGTGTGTGTGTGTGTGTGTGTGTGTGTGTGTAAGTGTGTGTGTGTGTAAGTGTGTACGTATGTATGTGTGTGTGTGTGTGGTGTGTGTGTGTGTGTGTGTCTGTGTGTGTGTGTGTGTGTGTGTGTAAGTGTGTGTGTGTGTAAGTGTGTACATATGTATGTGTGTGTGTGTGTGGTGTGTGTGTGTGTGTGTGTGTGTGTGTATCAGTGTTAGAAATAAGGAGCAAATGGTGGATGGACAAATGTCCTAGCAGCATTATTTTTGGTCAGACAATTTCAGATTTGCTCTGACATATTTTTGGAGAAGTACACATGTGCCACAGTAGATGTGCCACAATAGATGTACATCAACAAAAAATGAAAGCATAAGTAGACATTCTCAGGGGTTTGAGTATCTATGGTACAAATGACTTGGAAACATCACTGTGTGTGTGAAATGAACATGAGGTAGTGCTCAGCAAAATGTCTGACCCAAACTTTTTTTGGGTCGAACGAAATGCCAAAATGGTCAGACAATGTCTGAATGCTGACCATTATTTCTAACACTGATGTATGTGTGTGTGTGTGTGTGTGTGTGTGTGTGTCAATCGTCGTAAACACTTATCTCTCTTTTCAGGCTCTTGGCATCACAAAGAAGGTGTTAAAGGATGGTGGAACATTTGTGGCTAAGGTACATACGCACCTAACTACACCTCATGTATTTGTGTCCGTTCGCACATACGTGCATTTATATGTGTATACATGTGCTTATATATGTTTTTATATACATATGTTCTTTCGTATGTACATACACATGTACGTACATATATAATGGATCTCAACCAGAGTTTCTTTCGACAATAAAATTTCAAGGGGTGGGGCAAGTGTATAGTTACAAAATTTATTCTAAGGAATGGGTGGAACTAAGCAGCACACATTCTGTGAATGTTATGTTACCGTCACTAATACTTAAGGAGGGGGGCCTCATCTCTCCCTGAAATTCAGATGTGTTCAGTTGTAGCAAATATGTATTTGATAATGCATACATACATACATATGTACTATAGATTGCCTTGAGTGCTTGTGGACTAAGTGCCCTGGATAGAATCTACATACGTAGCTGCTTGTCTTATTCGTGATTGGAATGTACATATGTGCATATGCGTATAGTATATATCCAGGAGATCAATAACGAATGTGCACTGCCATTATTCTGTAATGCAAGGGGAATGGACAACTTCATATGTATGTACATACGTATGTACTAGTGTACTTATGGTAGCTGTGTGAGTCATACTTGGGGAGTCAAAGAGGAGTGTATAGCTTAAAGTGGTATCTGAGACCGTTTGTGGCCACTTTCAGTAGCTTTGTGGATAGATATTTGCTTTAGCCTACTACTTACGTATGTACGTACATACGTACGTATACATATAAGTATGCTGTAGCTTTTTGAAAAGGGAGGCTATTGGCTTCGAAAGGGGAGGGGAACCTCAACCACTTAAAACCCTGATTCACATAAAGTTCACGGGTGCTTACATGCATGTCTATCGTTATACATACGTGCATGTCAATGTCCATATTATGTACGTACACATCAAAGATACGTATGTATGTACGTATGTATTTCTGAAGCATGGGTTATATTTGGAAATAACTACTACGTACACCTCATATAGTATAATGTCATTTGTGAGATTGTTGTATCCCCCACCCCACCCCCGTTTCAGGTGTTCAGGGGACGGGATATTGCTTTGTTGGATGCTCAGCTCAAACTGGTGTTCAGAGAGGTCATCTGTTCTAAGCCTAGAAGCAGTCGAAACTCCAGCATTGGTTTGTTAGGCCCACACATTAGTGTCCATACATACATCTCTGTACATCTAAAATGTTCAGAATCTTGGTTCATTGGTATGTTGTTTTCATGTACGTACATATGTAATATGGAAGACAAATAAACATACACTTCAGTGCCCACTACTTCTGTACAAATGTATCTACATGCCTACAAGATAGCATTGTCTGATCTCACATTTAATGTGTCAATTTATGTAATGATAATCAAGATAGTAACTATTATGTTCAAGTTGATTCTGTGTATACGTTTCTTAGTGATCCTGTAAGTTGTGACCCTTTGCTCTTCTTCAAACCTGTAGAGGCATTTATGGTGTGCAGAGGATTCTCTCCTATGGCTGGTTTTAAGGAAGTAAACCTTGACTCCAGAACACCCTGTGGTGAGGAAGCTGTGTTTCTTCTGGTGTGTGTGTGTGTGTGTGTGTGTGTGTGTGTGTGTGTGTGTGTGTGTGTGTGTGTGTCTGTGTGTCTGTGTCTGTGTCAGTGTGTGTGTGTGTTGTGTGTGTTGTGTATCTGTGTTGTGTATCTGTGTGTGTGTGTGTGTGTGTGTGAGTGTGGGTGTGGGTGTGGGTGTGGGTGTGTGGGTGGGTGTGGGTGTGGGTGTGTATGTGTGTATGCATGTGGGTGTGGGTGTTCATGTGTGTGGGTGGGTGTGCGTGCGTGTGTGTGGCAATAGTGTTACACTTTCTCCTCCTAACTCCACTCTCTGCCCTGCTCTGCAGTTTCTAGTGGTGAGGTGGACCTAGGATCAGCTGTGAAGTTCATAGCATGTGGTGACTTGAGTGGGTTTGACTCAGACAAGACACATTCTTCAGTGGTAAGTACTATAGTATGTGGTTACAGGGGAAATTTCACACTTATAGAAGTAGGGGCATCAATTTCATTGTTGACTCTGCCATAAATGATGCTACATGTGTGTGTGTGTGTGTGTGTGTGTGTGTGTGTGTGTGTGTGTGCATGTACGTATGTACATATTATGCACGCATGTATGTGTGTATGTGTGTGAGGACACTATTCACGTGTGTAGCAAGCACCTGTATGTATGTACATACATATGTGTGTGGCTGAGTTGGTACATGCATGCCTGCATATATATCTATCTATAATGTGAATACAGCACCAGGTGTTTTCCAACTTTTACCCTCCCCTGTCTGCATTCCTAGGGTAAGACAGCTGTCAGTAAGGATCCTATCCAAAACCCAATCCACCCTCCTTATGAAAAGGCTGTGGCACTAAAGAAGAATCCAGCCAAGGAAGACAGACCACATCTGGTGAAAGTGGAACATGTTGTTGAAGGAATCTTAACTCCTTGATGTGGCAAATTATTTGTATGTTTGGCAACAAATTTATTTTTGTGCTGAATCAAAAAATGTGTGTGTCACTATATATTGTGCACGTGGCAGGGACCATCCCATCATGACCTTCCCATCAGGGGTGTTCTGATGTATCATGAAATAAACGAGTATGTCCATATATGTACATATAATGTGTGGAGGAGAATACTTGCATATGCATGACACCTGCAGTTACAGTAATAATATATGATTATAGCTGTAGCTATATATGTGTAGTGTCCACGTATTATTATGGTATAACTGTTTATATGATGCAACATATTCACCGAACGAGATGATTCCGAGAACGTTTCCTTCGCGAGAATTTCAAGTCGATATTACTCCAGTAAAGAAGAGAACCCTTCATTTGGAGCTGGTCAAGGCTGGTGGATACCTCTACCTGTTTTGCAGTGTGTAGGGAATACTCGCGTACGAATCGGCTCAATCTGACAATCTGAATCTGCACGGTAAGTTCTCGATCAGTATCGACTTGAATACGCGTCGGTGCATGTACGTATTATGTATTAATATCCATACAATAGGGTGTGTGCATATGTTCGAACACGTAAATTCCGTGGATTTTCTGCATACATACGTGAAGCCAACAATTAGACTATATCCTACTTATGACGCTATATGTATGTACCAGTCATCAGTGACCTCAGAATCGGCATGAAGGTGCCTTTATGTTATGGGGTTTAGATGTACACTGGCCTGCATGTCTGCAGGAGGGATTGCAAACAGCTAGCATAAAATGATGTCCACCTAGTGTCTTGTTAAAATACTCAGTGGTCACACAGGGGAAGTGTTCCAAAACTATGTACTTGTGATGAATGTATGTAGTAAAGACTATATTTGTGGATGGTCTCACGTAGCCAGACACATACCTCTTTAAGATGATGGGTCAGTCCTTGCCATGTAATTTTAGGGAAAAACTTGAGCTGTCATATAATATCAATGATATTGGATGATATTTGCGTCACTACTGTTATTGATCTCACAAAGTGAATTATAAAACCTATGTAGGTCAAAGAATAAATGAAGAAAGTCATTCGCTGAACCATAAATGAAGCTCTTCCCATTCGCCATACTTTACCACTTTAGACAGTCAAATTGCTACCTAGCAAAAGCTATATGTTGAGTGTATGGCTATGCCAGATTAGTTCAATAAGCATTATCCAAAAGAGAACACCCTCCCTTTATACAAAGAACAAAAGCGGGTGGAGTATATATTGCCCCAAGATGTCTGCGAATAAGGGTACCACTGTATATTCAGTAAAGCCTGTGCATAAAGTCTACCCAATGGTCATGTAAGTAGTAGTGGACTTATGTAGAAGGTTGTCGCTATACATGCCTTAGTACCACAGAAGTGGTTTACATTGACCTGCCTACCATGCTTTGTGAAGGCAAGTGCAAGTGATTTCACACATGTACGTTGCAAGGCACTATTATCAATGACACTTTTCTATAAACATCACGGTATAGTAGTGTTGATACATATTGTATATACACAGACCAGCCTATACAGTGGTCTTTGTAGATGGGGGTCTTTATATACAGATGATCTGTAGAATGTGCATGGAATTCTTAATCAGTAATGTTGACCTGTATGCTTTCTTTTCCAACAGTCCAGACCTGCATTGTACTGGTGTGCAACTAGTCTCATGCAGACAGAACTTAACTCCTGAAGAATCCTATACTGAAGCCGGGCCATTGCTATTTGGTGGCAACCCCAGCTAGTTCAACTGCTATACTCTACACTATACAGAGACTCAAATCAATTAGGTAAGTTGTTCCCTGTATACTTGTTCACACATACTGCAGCTGTACATTTGTATTTTAGTTTTTGACACAAAATAAAGGCTAACAGTGTAACTTTTGTGTATCATATGTAATGGGCTTACTAACGGACGAAAGGCATGTTGTGGTACTGTTTTAGGTTTAATTTTTTGTACTATTGACATAGTACAAAGGATAGGGAGCACGCAATAGAGAATTCTCTGGAATTAGGAAGTAGTTTTAAATTAATAAACCTCTCTACAAAAGACACAACTTGCAGTCCCAAGATCACATTCACTTGAACCTTCAGAAGATCGAGTATGCAGTAAAGAGTATTTATGATTTTGCAGCCTATTTTGAGCAGATGGGCCTTGCTCATACATGTATATGTGTATGTGTTGCATGTGTGTGCATGCATGTTGCATGTCCTATACACCAAAAGACAAACACAGCTGTATATTCCCTAGTGCCTTCTATTTATACCATACAGCATTACTAGCCTCATTTTTGAATATCGTAAATTTTAATGTATAAATTAATATATTCACAGCCTTTGGCTCTTGATTGTGAAATGTACATGGTCCTCTTTGTTGAAGTTTTTGCTTGTCCTAAAGAGTAAAAGTGTATCTTAATTCACTCTCTTCATGCACAGGCATTCCCTATTCTTTAGCTATAGGAACTTAAATGGCATGATTTCAGTGGAACCTCCGAATAAAGGACACTTTATTTGTTGATAACATATATTCAGCTTCTTAGTAGAGAGGTTTTCCTCTTTGGGAGGTTCAAAATGTATTGTAGGAATTATACAAGCATGCACCATAAGTCATGTCTGTCCTTATTCGGGAGAGTCCACTATCGGAGGTTCCACTGTACTGTGGTGATATGTTTCTGTCCTCCTTAAGTGAATACCTAATTTTTAATTGCATACCTGATGCTGTTGTAAGGGTTTTTCCCGAATCAACTCGATCATATGGCATTGCATTGCCAAGTGAAATATCACTGTTATAATGTATTACACTAAAAGTTGCACGGTCATGTAGAATTATGTAATTTGTCCCTTTATCCTCCAGTGTGGACCTGGATTGATAAAAGCATTAGTGAAGTCATCACCAGTTAGTTCTAGAAGCAGTGGTACATACTACTGCTGCATGACAGCAGGGCAGCATAGTGACTATGGAAGGCTTTGGTGATTTCAATACCCAGGATGGACCCTTTGGAGCAAGAAGTGGCAGGGGTCATAGGAGAGGCAGAGGAAGGGGGAGGGGGAGAGGAAGAGGGAGAGGGAGAGGGGGAAGAAGTAGATCAGTACGTCTTCCCATTGCTCCTGAGCAAGTACCCTCAGCTTCATGGATCAGGGAGCTCAATAGCCTGTCCGTATCAGACTTGGTAGATCACATCAATGCAGAACTAAAAAAGTTTCAAGCGTTTCTGAATCAAGATGAAATTGAGGATTTCAAGCCCATAGTTCTTATACTTAAGAAGCTAACTGAATGCGAGCCAGAAAAAAAGGCAACAGCTTATCGTATCTTAGCTGAAATACTCAGTGAAAGATGCTCAAAATTTCATGACCATTTACGTAATTCACTGCTAAAGGTCATGCGTTCTCTCAATTCTTCCTCTGATTCTGTTAACTATATCATTCTTTTGAGTGATTTATGTTGCTCTCTGCTTGATGTCTTCCAATGGACTGCCTTTTCAAACCTACCAGTTCTGCAGATCAAAGCAGACATCCAGGGCATCCGTGCTGCAGACAGCACACTCACCTCCAAAATGCAGGACAGACTTCAAAAGGCTTCTGAAGATTTGGAAGTACGCATTGAGCATATACAAGACACAGCTAGCCAGCCTAGTTCCACTTCTACAGATGGTCCAGGTAATGATGGAAATGGAGAGGTTGAAGATGATACTTATAACTATCACCTCACAAGTATCCTTCCTGATGCTGAGGAACTTCAGTCAGAAGCGCCAAAAATCCCTAAAAACCTAGTGAAAGGTGGATACAAGTCATGGGAGCACTATTACAACACTCAGTTTCATCTCCTTCGAGAGGATTTCATTGCTCCCCTTCGTCAAGGGATAACGGGCTATCGGTTGGGATATCGTGGACGTGACCTACAGGATGTCCGTGTCTACGATGATGTCCGAATTCTGGAACCATCTTTTTCTCGTGATGGTGTCACCTACGTCATTCAGTTTGATGCAACCCGTCTGCAGAGAGTGAACTGGTTTCGTACAAAGAGACTCATATATGGGTCTTTGGTTTGTCTTTCAGATGATAATTTCAGCAGCAACATAATATTTGCCTCTGTTGCAAACCGTGATGCACGTGAGTTGGGGAGAGGCATACTGCACATCAGACCTGAGGGGGACGTTACCTTTCTGCAATGGAATGAACACCACTTTTACACAATGGTGGAGTCTTCTGCATACTTTGAAGCTTACCGCCACATTTTGGTGAGTTTGAAGAAATCAGAGGTGGATACAATGCCATTTACTCCATATCTCATCAATGTCTCATGGAATGATGTGGACATGCCATCATATATTACTAACTACATAAACACCAATGGATCCCCTCCCCAATACGACATCACCACATCCCTTGGCTTGTCGAGCAGTGAATCTGTCAGTGTGTTAGTGAGCGAAGAGTCTTCCTGGGATGACATTGCTGACACCCAGCTGGACACATCTCAGATGAAGGCCCTCAAAATGGCACTCACTCAGGACCTCGCTCTCATTCAGGGACCTCCAGGAACAGGTAAGACGTACATGGGAATCAAGATTGTAGATGCTCTTTGCCACAACCGTCAAGTCTGGGGTATCAACAGATCTCCAATATTGGTTGTATGCTTCACTAATCATGCTTTAGATCAATTTCTTCATGGGATTAAGTCAATTGAGATTAAGGAAGAGAATCACTTCATGTTTAATCGTGAGGTGTGTCGTCCTATCCGCATTGCTCGGGTAGGAGGGAGAGCAGATGAGAGCATGGCCCAATATTCACTAAGAAATATACGTAGGGGAACCATCCCTCGCGAAGACTATCATAAGCTAAAAGATTACCGAGCTCAAGTTGAAGATGAGGGTGTACAGATGCAAAGCATTATTCCTTCAACACTCTCTGGATCATCATGCATGCTTAGCGTTGAGTATCTTCTGCAAGCAATGTCACCTCTCCACTACCAGCAGTTGTGTTCGATGGCTCCTAATGAACAGCCGGATACTCAACTTCAAATCTGGCTGGGTTTGCTAAAAGAAGCACCTCCCAATGTCCGAAGTGCGGGTGATATCGCCAATGAAGAAGATTCTGAATTTAACAAGAATGTGTCTGTATCCATTGAAGATCAAACCATGCCTGGCCCTGTCAGTGGATGGAAACTTGAAGATGTCAAGAAGCCCAAGGCATCAGAAGATGAAACCGAACCTGAGAGGGGAGATCTGATAGATGTAAAGGATGAATTTGAATTTGAAATGGATCAAAGAATTATTGATCTAGGTGATGACTTTCCTGACACTGCTGTAGCCAAGAATTTGACAGAAGATCAAGTACAAAGTGATGCCAATGTGAAAGAACGCTGGGTACAGGTATATGGCTATACTGAACTTGTGCGAAAAATTTTGAGATCTCCGCCATTTAAAGAGAATGACATACAGGGAATTGACAATATCGAGGAGTTGCCCCTAGCTGATCGTTGGAGACTGTACAACTATTGGACTCATGTGCTACAGTTGGGGGACCTTAAAACACAATTCAGTGACTACAATGCCCTCTGTCAGGAATGCAATGACTTCAACAAAGAACAGGACCGACATGCACTGGAGAACGTCGACATCATTGGCATGACCACCACAGGAGCCGCCAAATACCAGCACATCCTACACATGATAAAGCCGAAGATTGTCATTATTGAAGAAGCGGCTGAGGTGTTGGAGTCCCACATTGTGTCCTGTCTCACTGCAAATACCCAACATTTAATCCTGATTGGAGATCACCAGCAGCTGAGACCAAAGCCAAATGTGTATGAATTGGCAAAGAAATGCAACTTGGACATCTCTTTGTTTGAGAGACTTGTTCGTAACGATTTCCCTCGTGTTACGCTTGAAATTCAGCATCGAATGAGACCTACGATAGCCAAACTGGTTCATCCACTGATCTACCCAGTGTTGGAGAACCACTTGTCAGTGTGTTCCTTTGAGGATGTCCTAGGAGTGTGTGACAACTTGTTTTTCATTGATCACAAGGAGCGAGAGAAGCCGAATGATGAACTGAAAAGTCACTCAAATGTACATGAGGCCACATTCATGGCAGCTCTGTGCCGATACTTCATACAGCAAGGATACAAGCCAGAGCAAATCACACTCCTGTGTGCCTACACTGGCCAGCTGTTTGAAGTAAGAAAACACATGCCTAGAAATGAATTTGAAGGAGTCTGTGTGAGAACGCTGGACAACTATCAAGGAGAGGAGAACGACATTGTGTTGTTGACTCTTGTGCGCAGCAATGAGCATAAGAAAATTGGCTTTCTACGTGAAGAGCACAGAGTGTGTGTTGCTTTGTCTCGGGCTAGAAAAGGTTTCTACTGCATTGGCAACTTTCAGTTGCTCGAAAGCCAGGCTGAAATATGGGAAAAGCTTGTACCCTCCCTAAGAGAGAGGAAAGTCATTGGACCAACATTAAAGCTTTGCTGCCAAAATCATCCAGATACTACCACTGAAGTTAAAACTGCAGGTGATTTTGTCAAGTGGGTCCCGGAAGGTGGTTGCCTCAAAGACTGTGGTGAGAGGCTGGAGTGTGGACACGTATGTGACAAAAAGTGTCACATCCGCGATAAGGACCACTCTGAATATAAGTGCATAAAAACTTGCCCACAAGAGTGTGATTATGGCCATCCATGTGTGCAGGTTTGTTTCAAATGCCCTCCTTGCCCACCTTGCTATACCGTAGTTAAGAAAGAAATGCCAGGATGCGGTCATTCCCAGCAGCTAATGTGCAGTGTATCCCCTGAAGATGTTCAGTGCACTGCGCAGGTAGAAAGAACCTGTGATAAAGGACACACTGTTTCTATTGCCTGTTACAAGAAGAATGAGCCATGTGAAGAGAGAGTTCCCACTGAGCTTCCATGTGGACATGTCCAATCCATTTTGTGCCATGTGGATCCTGACACAGTGAACTGCAAGAAGAAATGCAATCGGTTGCTCCCATGTGGACACCAGTGTGCTGAAAAGTGCTACCAACCCTGCACTACACAATGCCTCCAGTTAGTTGAGGGGACGAGGAAATGTGGACACACTGTTGAACATGAGTGCTACAAGGAACCAGATGAAGTCCCTTGTACAGAGCCCTGTCCTGAGAAGTTACCCTGTGGCCATCGCTGCAGGAGCACCTGTGATGCCCCCTGTTCTAAGTACTGCAATGCGATGGTTGAAGTTCAACTTGCCTGTGGACACAGCTGTAAGAAGAAGTGCTCTGCACCAGATCCCGCCTGTCAATTTCGGATTTTAAAGAGCTTTCCTTGTGGCCACGAAGCTATAATACAGTGTGGAAAGACAACTAACGGTTTTAGGTGTCAGGTTGTGGAAGAAGTGAAGCTGCCATGCGGTCATAAGGAGTGGTTAAGGTGCTGTGAGCGAGAGGAGTATACTTGCACAAGGGAAGTCACCGTCAGTAGACCTTGTGGGCATCAGTCAAATGCAGAGTGCTGGAAAAGAAATGAGCTCGCAGAATGTCAAGCTCGTTGTTCTCAAATGCTTGGATGTGGACACATGTGCAAGGGAACGTGCTCAAAATGTGGTAACAGACGCTTGCATCAAGTTTGCAATATGGACGTCACCATAACATTGCCTTGTGGGCACTTTCTGAAGACTAAATGCTCAATGAGGCATGCAGGAAAATGTAAGGCCAAGTGTTCATTCACTTGCGAGCACAGAAAGGGCCAACATCCATGTGAGGATGAATGCCCTGCAGTTCGCTGTACACTACCATGCCAGATCAGCTGTATTCACCGAGGAAGATGTGAGGAAAAGTGTAAGGAATCCTGTGAGAAGTTCCCATGCAATGAACCTTGCCCCAAGCCACAGAAATGTAAGCATTCATGTGCTGGAGTTTGTGGTGAACCATGTCCACGTATTTGTCGAGAGTGCTATGTAGCACAGAAGTCCAAGCGGAAAGGAAAGAAAAAATTTGAATTTCAATCTCATTTGCAAGATGTCAAATTACTTGATAATCCGGCAAACCGTTTTGTACAGCTACCTTGTCTCCACATTTTTGAGCTCAGCTTTATGGATAACTACATGCTCAAGAAGGATGGTGGAGAACAGAGAATAGCTATAAAATGCTGCCCGACTTGCCGAAAGCCGATACTGAGCGTGCATAGGTATCGAAATGTAACAAAAGAAATGCTGCAACTAGTATACAAAGTGAGGCAACTGCAGCTTCCAGAGTCCCTGCCTTCTGTTTTTCCAGCTATTTTGTTGGATGATCGTGTTGAGTTGATAGCAAAGGGACAGGATTTAAATCTCTTTCCCATGCCATGTTCTACAACACTTGTCGAATCACTGAAAGCAGATTATTATTCCATCCGGATTCGTTTCCGTAATTCTGCCTTTAAACCTTTTGCAGACCAACAAACATCAGCAATGTCAGAATTGACCTCCAAATTGGACATTTTCCTCAGCTCCTACTTCAGTGAAACTGACAGCAGCTACAGAGTTCGTATCCCAGAGAGCATGGTCGCAGAGCTTTGTAGGAGCATACGTTGCTTGAGTGCTTTCAGGTCAAGAGCATGCAACCCGCAGTCAGTGCACGATTGGATCAAGGAATGCTGGCGTGTTGATCTCCTCCTTGGACTAGCAAGATATTTGGCCGACCGTCCATCTTCCGACACAAAATCAGTTGATGTTTTGAAGAACAAGCTACTTGGAAGGACCGCAGCAAAGAAGAAACAGCCCCAAAACCTTGTTCTATCTGTTAAAGAAGTCTTTCAAGTAGAGCACGAGTTAAACGAATTGTGTTCCTTTCAGTTGACATTGCCTGTTGGTGAAGTGAAGCTACCAGCGTTCACCGGTACCCTGTGGTTTCAGTGTAACAAGGAGCACATCTACAGTCCACTACAAACTGGGCTAGATATGTACCATCATCAACAAAGGGGTTGTCCTTATTGTTGTAAGGTTCACTTTGATGATTATTGTACCATTCTGCCATGCTAGTATTGCTATGTAGAGCGTGCATGTGTGTGTGCATTTACCATGCATAGTATTATTATAATACCTCAAGCAATACAACAATTATGTATAATTATATTCTTAACTTTGTTATGGTTCATAATGATACATGTACATGCATGTGTCACTTGCATGCACATGGTAGATCTTTGTGTGTGTGTGTGTGTGTGTGTGTGTGTGTGTGTGTGTGTGTGTGTGTGTGTGTGTGTGTGTGTACATGTGTGTACATGTGTGTGTGTGTGTGTGTGTGTGTGTGTGTGTGTGTGTGTGTGTGTGTGTGTGTGTGTGTGTGTGTGTGTGTGTGTGTGTGTGTGTGTGTGTGTGTGTGTGTGTGTGTGTGTGTGTAACAATTAATATAGTGAACTAGCACCAAACACATGCATGCAGTGTATACATGAAGTTTCTGAAGTACTACATGTATACATTACTAGCTATATTATAGTACCTCGGAAACTTCATATGTGCACGTATACGTATATTAGGTGTATTAATAATTATAATTTGTGTACTATATACTAGAGGCACTATAATATATTATATAGCACTAGGCATGCACATCCATGTGCATGCCTGCATTTAGGGTATAGATGGGACTGATGTCAGTTAGGATTCCATCCACGCATGCAAAACCCAATATACCCAGTTCCTTAAATTTAAGAAGGCTAGCGCTGTACTGAAGAAGAATCCCACCATGCAAGGAAGACATGATGCAGACCACATCTATAGTGAAAGTGGTGCATGTTAACTTTTTTGAAGGAACCTTAACACCAATTGCAACTGAAGATATCGATACTTGAGTTCTAGCTACATACTGATGTGGAAAATTAAATTATTTAATTGGCCGACAACAAAATTAATAATTTTTGTGATGAATCAAGTGCACATACTGAGATTGCATATGTGCGCACGTGCAAGCAGGACCATCGATCCCATCAAGGGTCTTCAAGGGTCAGCCTTGTTGGAGGTTTGGTAGAGAGTGTAGTGAGGGACATCTGCATGGTCAAGGAGGAGGCACGTCTCTATCTTAATCTGATGAAGTCTGAGTTGATTGCCATTGACCCCCAGCAGTCCCCTGTACTGTTGTCAGCCCCTGAACTCATTCCTGTCCAGGTTGATGAGGCTGTCTTCCTTGGTGCGCCAATTGGCAGTGACATTTCGGTGAACTCGGCCCTCTCATCCAAGTGCTGTGAATTGAAGATCATGGGTGACAGACTACCAGCTTGTAAGAGGCATGATGCTCTTTCACTCCTCCGTCATGCCTTCTCCATCCCTAAGATCCTGTTCTTACTTGGGACCTCCCCATGCTTCAGGTCCCACAAGTGGATGGAATTCGACAACATCCTGCGTTCTATCACCAATGAGGTTCTGAATGTCAACCTGGTGAGTGAATCTGCTTGGCTCCAGGCCTCTCTCCCGGTGTCTGAGGGTGGATTGGGTATACGTAGTGCAGCCCAGCTTGCACCTTCTGCCTTTTTGGCCTCTGCTGCTGGATGTGCTTCCCTTTCAAAAGACATCCTGCCTACTCGCCTCCATTGTGTACCTTCTCCAGAATCCACTGAAGCACTAGCCCTGTGGAATGCACATGTTGCAGTCCCACCACCTGAGAGCCTTGACGATTTCCTTCAAAAGGCATGGGATTCTCCTCAGGTTAGTGCCAGACTCCATCATTTCCTTGAGAATGTCCAGGACCCAGCCTCAAGAGCCAGATTGTTGGCAGCCTCTTGCAAAGAATCAGGAGCATGGTTGAATATCCCTCCTGTATCTTCCCTGGGTCTCCGCATGGATAATGACACCATCTCTACGTATAGCAGTGAGCCTCGTTTGTACTCCCTTGTGCCACCCTTACCCTTGTATCCAATGTGGTGTTCCAGTGGATGAGGCTGCTGTTCATGCCTGACCTGCTGCAAGAGTGGAGGGGACATGTTCGCCACATGCAATGAATGATGTCATCTGTAGAAGTCTATCTGCAGCAGGCATACCCTGCCAAACGGAGCCGCACTCCCTGGTCTGCAGTGATGGGAGGCACCCAGATGGGGTTACCATGCTTCCATGTAGGAGTGGGCGTCCCTTGGTCTGGGATGCAACCTGCTCAGCCACCTACGCCTGTTATGATAGCGTAAATATATACACATACCTGTATACCATATAATATGTATGTATGTACTATGTATATATATATATATATATATATATATATATATATATATATATATATATATATATAATATATCCTCCAGGCTTATCACTAATTAACCCCTATCCTACCTTAAGATTTGCCAACGTATTAGTGACAGTTTTTGTATTGAGAACTTTAATGCTATGTCTATTTTAGGTTGTTTAGTAGCTACGTAGTGTAATTGTCTCTTCTAGTTTTCTCTCAGTGTTCTCTATGTACTGTATGTTTGCATCATTATTAGGCCATAGATCTTTTCTGTTCTGTCTCTGGTTGAGAATAGTAATAATATATAAGATAATATATAGCAGAGACATCTGGGGTCTTTGGAGAAGAGTCCTCGGACTTCTTGAGAGAGCTACCACAGAGACTAAGCTAGGGACAGAACTGGAGAGCCTGATGCATTCCAGCATCAGTGTTGCAAAGGTTGTCAGTGTCAATCCAGCGAAGTAATGCAATCTCAATCATGGGGACCTTCGAGCCAAGACTGCCAAGTGACTCGATCTAACTGATAGCCAGTTTATTTTGTTATGTATTGTATTTCATATACCATTTTTAGGCCGCCGGAAGGCGGCCCTATATTGTTTTTACTTTCACCGGAAGTGTCCGGAACGTCCGGAACGATGTCTATATATATATATATATATATATATATATATATATATATATATATATATATATATATATATATGTCAACAACATGGCGGACGCAAAGTCGGTGCGTAATCTTTCGACTATATTTCGGTAAAATTCATTCGCTCGCTTCTGATTTTATCAGCGAAGAGTCTTTTCGACCAGAAGAGTTCTTCGAAGACGATTTCCAAGCGATTCGAGTTTCCAGGGCCGTGGGCGGCCCACGAGTTTTTTAAACTCGAATCGCTTGTTTTATATATTATTACTATTCTCAACCAGAGACAGAACAGAAAAGATCTATGGCCTAATAATGATGCAAACATACAGTACATAGAGAACACTGAGAGAAAACTAGAAGAGACAATTACACTATGTAGCTACTAAACAACCTAAAATAGACATAGCATTAAAGTTCTCAATACAAAAACTGTCACTAATACGTTGGCAAATCTTAAGGTAGGATAGGGGATAATTAGTGATAAGCCTGGAGGATATATATATATATATATATATATATATATATATATATATATATATATATATATATATTTAAATTTAATAAAAAAATTGAAACAGATAACACACATAGAACTAAAACAACACAATACGCCTACACCTAGAAAGTAACAGTAACAAGTATATATATATATACATACATACATACATATTATATGGTATACAGGTATGTGTATATATTTACGCTATCATAACAGTACTTCACTATATAACCATAGTACTGTTTTAGTTTAATTTATTTCCCCTCGCGACAGCTATGATGCAACCTATTCATCGAACGAGATGTATTCCGAGAATATCCCCTGCTCTGTCTAGCCCTATACCCATCTAGCCTCATGTATGTGTAGCCCTATGCTCGTCTAGCCCTATGCCTGTCTTGCCCTTTGCCCATCTAGCCATGTACCTGTTTTGCTACTCACCCTTGTTCCAAGTGTTTTTGGAGGATCCTTTTTTGATAATGCCTTTTTGTACTGTCCTGTGTCAATCCTACATCCTTTTACCATTTTTAAATGGTTATATATACATACATACATATTATATGGTATACAGGTATGTGTATATATTTACGCTATCATAACAGTACTTCACTATATAACCATATAGTACTGTTTTAGTTTAATTTATTTCCCCTCGCGACAGCTATGACGCAACCTATTCATCGAACGAGATGTATTCCGAGAATGTCCCCTGCATGAGAATTTCAAGCTGATATCTTGTACATATATATATTACTCGATCCGGTAAAAGAAGAGAAACCTTCATTCGGAGCTTATCAGGACTGGTGAATACCACTGCCTGTTTCGCAGCGTGCAGTGAATACTCGTGCGAATTGGCTTAATCTGACAATCTGAATCGATCGGCACCGGTAAGTTTGCAGCTATCGACTTAATGCGGTGCATGTACGTATTGTGTATTATAAGATCCGTAGGGTGTGTATGTATGAACGTACACGTAGACATTCCGAGGATATTTTCTGCATGCATGCGTGAAACCAACAATTGATACTCTATACTTATGTATGTACCATTCATCAGTGACCTCAGAATCTACATGAAGGTGCCTTTATTTTATGGGGTTTAGATGTGCACCAGCATGTCTGTACAAGGGATTGCAAGCAGCTAGTATAGAATGACGTCCGCCTAGTGTCTTGCTAAAATGCTCAGTGGTCACATTGGGAAAGTGTTTCAACACTATGTAATTGTGGTGAATGTGGTAAAGACTATATTTGTAGATGGTCTCACGTAGCCAGACACATAATTGCTTGCTCCTGTATAACAGATGCCTTTTTAATGTGATGGGTCGGTCCCGTCCATGCAATTTTAGCAAAAAACATAAGATGTCACACAATATCATTCACTACCGGTATTTATCTCATAAAGTGAATTATAGAACCTATAGGTAAGCCACAGAATGAACAAAGCTCTTTCTGTTTGCTGTGCTTTGACACTTTAGCGAGTCAAATTGCTACCTAACAAGAGCTAAGTTGAGTGTATGGCTATGCGAGACTAGTGCTCATGTGATTTCACCCTGTCCTTATATCTGCAATACCTCAAATGTGTCCCTTATGATGGACAGAGTTCTCAGGGATAACTGCCATATAGACCCTTTGTTACAAATGAGCTTGGCAAGGATGTATCCATATGCTATCACAGCTCACTGAGGAAACATTCAGAGTCTGATTTTATTGACTGCACTAGTAGCTCCTATTACAACACAATCTCACCTTTCGTTGTATGGGAGCTTCAAGCTGTAGTCTATCATCTCCATGCATGGACTTAAATTGACTTAATTCTGATACATACTAGCTTCCAGCTCCACCTCCATTGTAATATATTGGCAACATTGTATAGTAAACATCTCTATTGCAGAGGCTACAGCTTGAAGTTTGACATAATATTATTATATTTCCTCATCAAGGATTCAATATATTACACCCTCCCTTTATGCAAAGAACAAAGCTGGTGGAATATTGTCAGTGTCCTTGAAAAAGTGTTCCACTGTATATTCAGAACGTGAGTCCTGGAGAATCCTTTTTTGATAAGGCCTTAATTTTTGCATGGTCCTGTGTAAATCCTACATCCTTTTACCATTTTTAAATGGTTTTTATACATTTAATAATATAATGTACATTATATTTAGCCTCATTTTTGGGATCATAAGGTTTTTGTATAAAAATATTCACAGCCTCTGGCTATAGATTGGGAAATGTAATGTCCTCTTTGTTTAGGAAGCTTTTGCTTGTCCTAAAGGGCAAAGTTGTATCTTCGCTCACTTCTTGTATAGATGGTCCCTATTCTATAGCTATAGCAATTGTAATGGTATGATTCCTGGACCAGGAAACCTTCGAATAAAGGACACTTTGTGGACGACATAAGTTCAGCTAATTTGTTCTTTGTAAAGAGGTTTTCCTCTTTGGGAGGTTCAAAATGTATTGTAGGAATTGCACAGGGACTGTAAGTTGTGTCCTTTGTAGAGAGGTTTGTTATACTGTGTCCTTATTTGGGAGAGTCCACTATTGAAGGTTCCACTGTATATATTGATATGTTTCAGAAATTCTGTCCTCCTTCAGTGCCTAATTTTAATTACATATACCAGAATATACTATTGTAAAGGTTTTCCTGTATCAACTCATATGCATTGCCAAGTGAAATGACTGTTATGAAGGTATTGTACTGAAATTTGCATGGATATGTAGAATTATGTATTTTGTCCCTCTATCCTCTAGGGTGGATCTGGATTGATAAAAGTGTTAGTACAGTCAACGCCAGTCAGTTATATAGACCCAGTGGCACATAATACTGCTGCACGTCAGCAGGGCTGTATAGTGACTATGGAATTGGTGAGATCAATAGCCAGGGTAGACCCTTTGGGGCAAGAAGAGGCAGGGATCGTGGGAGATGTAGAGGCAGATGAAGAGGGAGAGAAAGGGGGAGAGGGAAGGGGAGAGGAGGAAGAAGTAGATATTCATGTCTTCCCATTACTCCTGAACAAATACCCTCATTCTTCATGGATCAGAGAACTTGATAGCCTGTCTGTATCAGCCTTGGTATGTCGCATTGATGCAGAACTAAAAAAATTTGAAGCATTTCTGAATCAAGATGAAATTGAGGATCTCAAGCCCTTTATTCACATCCTTAAGAAGCTAACTGAATGTGAGCCAGAAAAGAAGGCAACAGCTAATCGTATCTTAGCTGAAATACTCAGTGAAAGATGCTCCGTATTTCATAACCATTTACGTAATTCACTGCAAAAGATCATGTGTTCTCTCAATTCCTCCTCAGATTCTGTTAACTATATCATTCTTTTGAGTGATTTATGTTGCTCTCTGCTTGATGTCTTCCAATGGACTGCCTTTTCAAGCCTACCAGTTCTTCAGATCAAGGCAGACATCCAGGGCATCATTGTGGCAACCAGTACACTGACCTTCGAAATGCAGGACAGACTTAGGAAGGCTTCTGAAGATTTGGAAGTACGCATTGAGCATATACAAGACACAGCTTACCAACCTAGTCCTGCTTCTACAGATGGTCCTGGTAGTGGTAGAGATGGAGAAGTTGAGGATGATACTTACAACTATCACCTCACAAGTATCCTTCCTGATGCTGAGGAACTTCAGTCAGAAGCGCCAAAAGTCCCTAAAAACCTAGTGAAAGGTGGATACAAGTCATGGGAGCACTATTACAACACTCAGTTTCATCTCCTTCGAGAGGATTTCATTGCTCCCCTTCGTCAAGGGATAACGGGCTACCGGTTGGGATATCGTGGACGTGACCTACAAGATGTCCGTGTCTACGATGATGTCCGAATTCTGGAACCATCTTTTTCTCGTGATGGTGTCACCTACGTCATTCAGTTTGATGCAGCCTGTCTGCAAGGAGTGAACTGGTTTCGCACAAAAAGACTCATATATGGGTCTTTGGTTTGTCTTTCAGATGATAATTTCAGAAGCAACATAATATTTGCCTCTGTTGCAAACAGTGATGCACATGAGTTGGGGAGAGGCATACTGCACATCCGACCTGAGGGTGACATTACCTTTCTGCAATGGAATGAGCACCATGCTTACACAATGGTGGAGTCTTTAGCATACTTTGAAGCTTACCGCCACATTTTGGTCAGTTTGAAGAAATCAGAGGTGAATAGAATGCCATTTACTCCATATCTCATCAATGTCTCATGGGATAGTGTGGACATGCCATCATATATTACTAACTACATAAACACCAATGGATCCCCTCCCCAATACGACATCACCACATCCCTTGGCTTGGCAAACAGTGAATCTGTCAGTGTGTTAGTGAGCGAAGAGTCGTCCTGGGATGACATTGCTGACACCCAACTGGATACATCTCAGATGAAGGCCCTAAAAATGGCGCTCACCCAGGACCTTGCTCTCATTCAGGGACCTCCAGGAACAGGCAAGACGTACATGGGAATCAAGATTGTAGATGCTCTTTGCCACAACCGTCAAGTCTGGGGTATCAACAGATCTCCAATATTGGTTGTATGCTTCACTAATCATGCTTTAGATCAATTTCTTCATGGGATTAAGTCAATTGAGATTAAGGAAGAGAATCACTTTATGTTTAATCGTGAGGTGTGTCGTCCTATCCGCATTGCTCGGGTAGGAGGGAGATCAGATGAGAGCATGGCCCAATATTCACTAAGAAATATACGTAGGGGAACCATCCCTCGCGAAGACTATCATAAGCTAAAAGATTACCGAGCTCAAGTTGAAGATGAGGGTGAACGGATGCAAACCATTATTCCTTCAACACCCTCTGGATCATCATACATGCTTAGCGTTGAGTGCCTTCTGCAAGCAATGTCACCTCTCCACTACCAGCAGTTGTGTTCAATGGCTCCTGATGAACTGCCTGACACTCAACTTCAAATCTGGCTAGGTTTGTTAAAAGAAGCAACTGCCAATGTTCAAAGTGCAGGAGATATCGCCAATGAAGAAGATTCTGAATTTAACAAGAATGTGCCTGTATCCATTGAAGATCAAACCATGCCTGGCCCTGTCAGAGGATGGGAACTTGAAGATGTCAAGAAGCCCAAGGCATCAGAAGATGAATGCGAACCCGAGAGCACAGATCTGATAGATGTAAAGAATAAATTTGAATTTGAGATGGATCAAAGAATTATTGATCTAGGTGATGACTTTCCTGACACTGCTGTAGCCGAGACTTTGACAGAAGATCATGTACAAAGTGATGCCAATGTGGAGAAACGCTGGGTACAGATATATGGCTATACTGAACTTGTGCAAAAAATTTTGAAATCTCCACCATTTAAAGAGAATGACATACATGAAATTGACAATATTAAAGAGTTGCCCCTAACTGATCGCTGGAGACTGTACAGCTATTGGACTAAAGTGCTACAGTTAGGGGACCTTAATACACAATTCAGTGACTATAATACCCTCTGTCGGGAATACAATGACTTCAACAAACAACAGGACCGATATGCACTAAAGAGCGTGGACATCATTGGCATGACCACCACAGGAGCCGCCAAATACCACCACATCCTGCACATGATAAAACCAAAGATTGTCATCATTGAAGAAGCAGCTGAGGTGTTGGAGTCCCACATTGTGTCCTGCCTCACTGTGAATACCCAACACCTAATCCTGATTGGTGATCACCAACAGCTGAGACCAAAGCCTAATGTGTATGAATTGGCAAAGAAATGCAACTTGGACATCTCTTTGTTTGAGAGACTAGTTCGTAATGACTTCCCTCGTATTACCCTTGAAATTCAGCATCGAATGAGACCTACGATAGCCAAACTGGTTCATCCGCTGATCTACCCAGTGTTGGAGAACCATCCATCTGTGTGCTCCTTTGAGGATGTCCAAGGAGTGTGTGATAATTTGTTTTTCATTGATCACAAGGAGCGAGAAAAACCAAATGACGAGTTGAAAAGTCACTCAAATGTACATGAGGCTACATTCATGGCAGCTCTGTGCCGATACTTCATACAGCAAGGATACAGGCCAGAACAAATTACACTCCTGTGTGCCTATACTGGCCAACTGTTCGAAGTAAGAAAACATATGCCGAGAAATGAATTTGAAGGAGTCTGTGTGAGAACACTGGCCAACTATCAAGGAGAGGAGAATGACATTGTGTTGTTGACTCTTGTGCGCAGCAATGAGCATAAGAAAATTGGCTTTCTACGTGAAGAGCACAGAGTGTGTGTTGCTTTGTCTCGGGCTAGAAAGGGTTTCTACTGCATTGGCAACTTTGAGTTGCTGGAAAGCCAGGCTGAAATATGGGAAAAGCTTTTACCTTCCCTAAGAGAGAAGAAAATCATTGGGCCAACATTAAAACTTTGCTGCCAAAATCATCCAGAAACTACCACTGAAGTTAAAACTGCAGGTGATTTTGTCAAGTGGGTCCCAGAAGGTGGTTGCCTCAGAGAATGTAGTGTGAGGCTGGAGTGTGGACATGTGTGTGATAAAAAGTGTCACATCCGTGATAAGGACCACATTGAGTATAAGTGCAAGAAAATGTGCCCAAGAAATTGTGAATATGGTCATCCATGCATACAGCCTTGTTTCAAATGTCCCCCTTGCCCACCTTGCTACACTGTAGTTGAGAAAGTAATGCCAGGATGCGGTCATTTCCAAGAAATGATGTGCAGTAAATCCCCTGAAGATGTCCTGTGCCGTGCACAGGTGGAGAGGACCTGCGATAAAGGACACACTGTTTACATTGCCTGCTTCAAGAAGAATGACCCATGTGAAGAGATAGTTCCCACCAAGCTTCCATGTGGACATGTCCAACCCATTTTGTGTCATGTTGATCCTGACACAGTAAAATGCAAGAAGAAATGCAATCGGTTACTCCCATGTGGACACCAGTGTGCTGAAAAGTGCTACGAATCCTGCACTACACAATGCCTCCGGTTTGTGGAGGAGATGAGGAAATGTGGACACACTGTAAGACATGAGTGCTACAAGGAACCAGATGATGTGCCTTGTACAAAGCCTTGTCCTAAGAAGCTACCCTGTGGCCATCACTGCAAGAGGCCCTGTAGTACCCCCTGTTACTGCAATGAGAGAATTAAAGTTCAACTTGGCTGTGGGCATAGCTCTAAGAAAAAGTGCTCTGCGCCAGATCCCTCCTGTCAGGTTCAGTTTTTGAAGCTCCTTTATTGTGGCCACCGTGCTATGATGCTCTGTGGAAAGACGGTTGATGGCTTTAGGTGTCCAGTTGTAGAAGCTGTTAATCTTCCATGTGGTCATAAGGAATGGTTAAGGTGCTATGAACAAGAGGGGTATATCTGTAGGAGGGAAGTCACCGTCACTAGACCTTGTGGGCATCAGACAAAGGTAGTGTGCTGGAAAAGGAATGAGCTCACAGACTGTCAAGCTCCCTGTTCTCAAATGCTTGGATGTGGACATATGTGTAAAGGAACATGCTCAAAATGTGGTAACAGACGCTTGCATCAAGTTTGCAATATGGACGTCACCATAACATTGCCTTGTGGGCACTTTCTGAACACAAAATGCTCAATGAAGCATGCAGGAAAATGTAAGGCCAAGTGTTCATTCACTTGCGAGCACAGAAAGGGCCAACATCCATGTGAGGATGAATGCCCTGCAGTTCGCTGTACACTACCATGCCAGATCAGCTGCATTCACCGAGGAAGATGTGAGGAAAGGTGCAAGGAATCATGTGAGGTGTTCCCATGCAATGAACCTTGCCCCAAGCCACAGAAATGTAAGCATCCATGTGTTGGAGTTTGTGGTGAACCATGTCCACGTGTTTGTCGAGAGTGCTATGTAGCACAGAAGTCCAAGCGGAAAGGAAAGAAAAAATTTGAATTTCAATCTCATCTGCAAGATGTCAAATTGCTTGATAATCCAGCAAACCATTTTCTACAGCTACCTTGTCTCCACATTTTTGAGCTCGGCTTTATGGATAAATACATGCTAAAGAAGGATGGTGGAGAACAGAGAATAGCTATGAAATGCTGTCCGACTTGCCGAAAGCCAATACTGAGCATGCATAGGTATCGAAATGTAACAAAAGAAATGCTGCGACTAGTATACAAAGTGAGGCAACTGCAGCTTCCAGAATCCCTACCTTCGGGTTTCCCATCTATTTTAGTGGATGGCTGTGTAATGTTGATAGCAAAAGGACAGGATTTGAAACTGACAACTGTGTCATGTTCTACAACACTTGTTACATCACGGATAACAGATGATTTTTCCATCCGTTTCACCCATTCTGCCTTTCGGACATTTGCAGACCAACAGGCAACAGCAATGTCTAAACTGACCTCCAAATTGGACGTTTTTCTTAGATCCTACTTGAGTGAAACTGACAGCAGCTACAGAGTTTGTATCCCAGAGAGCATGGTTGCAGAGCTTTGTAGGAGCATGCATTACTTGAGTGCTTTCAAGGCAAGAGCATGCAACCCCCAGTCAGTGCATGATTGGATCAAGGAATGCTGGCGACTTGATCTCCTCCTTGGATTAGCGAGATATTTGGCCGACCGTCCAACTTCCGACACAAAATCAGTTGTTGTTTTGAAGAACAAGCTACTTGGAAGGACCACAGGAAAGAAGAAACACCCCCAAAACCTTGTTCTATCTGTTAAAGAGGTCCTTCAAGTAGAGCACGAGTTAAACGAATTGTGTTCCTTTCAGTTGACACTGCCTGTTTGTGAAGTGAAGCTACCAGCCTTCACCGGTACCCTGTGGTTCCAGTGTAGCAAGGAGCACATCTACAGTCCACTACAGACTGGGCTGGATATCTACCATCATCAACAATTTGAAAGTGGTTGTCCTTATTGTGCTAAGGTTCACTTTCATAGTTATTGTACCATTCTGCCCTCAAGCTGCTATGTCGAGGAATAGGTGTGACATATTGTGTGATTACATAAGAAAACAATCAATGCTATATTATATATTAACTCAAACTTAATATATATTATTATATTAATTGTTGGCTGTATAGACAATAACAATAATAATAATGAGAATCCATTATTAAAGTTTAACTATATATATAATATAATAATATTATCATTCCCTTAACTTGTATTGTGTATTATACGTCCATACATGGTTACTATAGTATTATACCTATGAGTACCATGTCATACAGTATTGTGTCATGTACACTTGCATGCATGGTGCACACATTCTCTGCATGCATGCATGCAAGCTTGCATGGTGCAAAAATGTCAATGTGTAATTGTCTATTATTTAGCAGAAGTGAACATATGCATGTTATTATATATATATATATATATATATATATATATATATATTATTATTATTATTCCCAGCAGCTGATCTGTGTGGTGTTTCCTCTAAAGATGTTCAGTGCACCATGCAATTGCAGGTAGAGAGAAACTGTGATAAAGGACACACTATTTCCAGTGTGAATGAATTTTAATCTCATCTGCAAGATATATATCAAATTGCTTGATAAATCAGCAAACCGTTTTGTACAGCAAAAGCTTGTAACCACATTTTTGAGCTCAGCTTTATGGATGACTAAATGTTTAAAAGAAGGGTTTTGGAGAATAGAAAATAGCTATTAAATGTTGTCCAGCCCAGGCTTGTCAAATGCCAATATACTTAGCATAATTAGGTATCGAAATGTAATGAAGAAAATGCTGCAACTAGTAATAAAGTGAGGTAACTGCATGCATGCAGCTTCTAGAATCCCGGGCCTGCCTTCTGTTTTCCCAGATCTATTTAAATTAGTGAATGACTGTGTTAAGTAGCGCACAAAGGGACATGGAGGATTTGAAACTGAAAACAGTGTCATGTTCTGCAACACTTATTACATCACGGATAACAGATGATGATTCCATCCATTTTGTCCATTCTGCCTTTCAGACATTTACAGACCAACAGGCATGCATCAGTTCTTCCAAACAACATACGATGCTGTGCGGACTTTCGGGGAATTCACAAGACTATGTGAAAATTACTTTTTGAATGATTAGCCCAGTATTTCTTTACACAACATGCATGTCTTTCACACACCAATCACCTTTTTTCATTGACATTGGCTATTATATTCCCCAAAACTGATTGAATATTATTATTATTTCAAATTCTGATCTCTCATTTTATTTTATTTTTTTGGAATCTTTGTACTTCTTCCATGTTTCTTTGTGTTAACTTTTTGCCTTTGTCCCTTTTCCCCCCTTTTTCTTTTCTGCATGGGTGCCACTTATAGTAGCCTCCGGCTAAAGGTTGGCAGATTAAATAAGAATACCTGATACCTGATGCATCAGCAATGTGAAAACCAACCTCCAAATTCGATATTTTTCTCATCTCCTACTTGAGTGAATCTGACGACAACTACGTACAATATACAGAATTTGTATCCCAGAGAGCATGGTCACACGCAGAGCTTTGTATGATCATGAGCAATTGCTTAAGTGATTTCTGGTTAAGAGCATGCCATCCCCAATCAGTGCACAACTCCATGGATCAAGAAATGCTGGCATATTGATCTCCTAGCTCTTTGGACTAGCAACATATTTGGCCAACCATCCATGCAAGTATTGACACAAAATCAGCTGACGTTTTGAAGAACAAGCTACTTGGAAGGATCACAGGAAAGAAGAAACAGCACATTCAATTTGTTCTATTCATTAAAGAAGTCCTTGAAATAGTCTAAGAGCACATTGTCAATTTAAGTGATTCAGAAGCTATCACCATTCAAGGTGTGCTAGCTAGTCTGTGGTAGAAGACATTGGCAGAGGGACCAATGCCACCAGTCACCGGGAAGACTAATGGGATGAAGTACACATACCACACTTCATGAACTTGTTAATCGTAAGCTCTTGTTTTCTCACATTCGTTCCTCCTGAAAACCACTGCACTGGTAGTCAAGATGTTACTAGATGTTAGTGGGTTGAAAACTTTTACATGCAATGCCATTCAAAAATGTGTCTTGGAATGGATACCATGCAGAAGCCAGTGCACTGACATCAAGACTTAGTCTGCTTTGATCCTCCCTGTTAGCCGTTCTTCCAGTGAGAACTTCACCAGTGAGAGATTGAAGAGTGGGTTCGATTTGCACATTTGTGGATACAGCTTGAAGAAGTGTGGTGGTTAGGTCTCTGATCTCATTGTCAGTGCCTTCTAATGACGAAGACACCTCTTAGACTAGTACAACCAAGGCATGAGAAACAGAGTTGTTTGCTCAACAGACACATTGGATGGCCATGCCATTTGGCCACCATCCATATCTCAGAGCAATAGCATATCTGAATGATCCTTTGTGAAGAGCAAAAGGTGCTCCTGGAGTTGACGGGTTGTAAGTAATATGGAGGCACCCTTCTCGATCCTGAGCTAGCTCGATAGCTCTGTTTTTGGTCACATCTAAATCTGCATGCACTTCATCAGCCTTCTTTTTCTGTTCATCATTGTTTTCACACTTCACTTTGTGACATAGGTGGTCCTGACTGTCTGGAGGAGAGATTCCTTGAGAGGTAGTTTAATTACCGTGGAAATCTTATGCAATCGATATCTGCTGTGATTTGTGGCAGAATTCCTAGGCCTCCAAGACGATGTGGTAGAGCAGCAAAAGGTTCCTATATTCATCACTGATGTATTGTTTACCTAGGAGAGCAGAAATCAGCTTAAGTCTGATAATGTCTTCAATTGGTTGAAGGATGCATAGTAGCTAGTATGGTTGGAGTTGTTCTCAGTATAGTATGACCATGCATTAACTTTGCTTTTAAGGTTTCAGTGTGTGGTTGGCTGGCAGCAACCAGGGCGAGTTTTTTAGTTCACTTTCCCCTTCTTCTACTTTAGTTCTTACAATCTTTTAAATGAACTCCATCGTGCCCATGGAGCACCACCGGCGGGAAAATGCCATTACGTTATCATGATACATCACAAAAAATGGCCGCTTTTCGATGAGTTGATAGAAAATCAGTTCTCCGGAATTGAAAGCGTCTAGAGGTTTTCTTGTTTGATGTTTGGACTTTGGATACTTGTTACTATTGATTTTCTGCTTGCATTAAGTAATATAATCAGGTGAGCGACAGAAATAAACAAATTTATTACGTTTTTCCACCGATTTTGCCTCCTAATAAAGTGGTGTTTTTCTTCATAAAAATGCTCAGACCAGTAAAATTACTAAGTGCAAGCAAAATCTGTAAAGATCATAGAACTTGCTAAGTAGTAATGTAATTTTCAAACCATGTGAATGCCATTGTCAATTCCGGAAAAGACGATTGGTGTCTTTTTTTTGCCGAAAGTTTTCAGACTGCCATTCGTTCAGTTTGCTTTGTTTATTACTCAAACACAATTATATTATATTTCACACATAGGGTAATCGGGGTATTATGGGACAGCGGAGATTATGAGACACATTCACCGAACCTGATAGTAAGTTTGGTGATCGAATATGTGTACTATCAGGTTCGCTAAATGTGTCTCATTATACAGTCAAACTTGTTTACAACGACACCCTTGGTGCCACTAAAATGTGCCTGTTATAACCAAGTTGTTGTTGTAACCAGGACATTAGTACAGAGACAATTGAATTCGTTCCTGCCATCTGTGTTGTTGTAGACTTCCTAACCAAGTTTGACTGTATTCGCTGTCCCATAATACCACCAATTACCTATGCATAAATTACTTTTATGGAAGAGGATTAAGTACGTGGTAAAATACGGCGAAATAGATGAAAATAACACGAAAGAACTGGTGTATTTCCACGACAGCACATTTGAAATTCTCCATTTTAATGGGTGCGGATATACTCTGGACATACAATGAATTGTGTTTTCTTCTGTTTAACAATGTTTTTATGAATTTTCTTAATATTCCATAATTATTCTGTGTTTCATAAAATTAAGGTTTTTTTATTGCTTGGGTCTTTCTGTATAAAAATATAGGCTTTCTATGCAATGCCATGGCCATGCATGAAAGTCATGGTCATCTAGCTGAATTCCTTCATGGTTGTCCTTAGCTAAGCAAGTTGCTTAGCTAAGGATGAGCAAATTATATATTGGGAAGCACTTTGCATTTTAGCCAAATATTGTAAAGATTTGTGGACAGTGGCATGTTTTCAAGCAACTGCAGTGCTATGAAAGGACCCACCACTAAGATGCCACGTTTTACATTGAGGATGGATCGAGAGTGACATGCAATCCTTGTACATAGTTGGAAACTTTTGTTCGTTACTTCATCCAGAAGGCAAAATCTCTTTAGGATCAGGACTACACCTTCTAGGCATTTTTTACAATTTGTTACATATCTGGTTATTCTGGTGCATGTGTTTTAGGATTTGTTCCATTGTAATAATGCAGTAATTATCACCTATTATGAGGTCTTAGAAGGAGCCTTCTAAGAAAATGCTTTACATCAGATTCTCTTTTGAAACTTGCACTTAATCACAATTTTGCGAGTGTTACCACACCCCTCCCCTTTTATACCCAGGAATCTCGCGTCTTTCAGAAATGCATGTGTTACCTCTGTATCCGTAGACTATGTTTAGATTGATTTTCTCACTGTTAGTCGTTATTAATCCAGTGACACTTTTCTATATAGAGATCACTCATTGACAAGTATTATGTATACTGTGGCATGTATGGTCTCTGTGGGGAGGTGTAGTAGTGCTGGTGTACTATACATGCAGACCAGCCTACAGTGTCTCTGTAGATGGGTGGTCTTTGTAACGTATGGTCTAATTATTGTATACGTGCATGGAATTCTATGTCAGTATTGTTGACTTGTATACTCTCTCTTTTCCAACAGTCCAGAACTGATCTGCAACTAGTCTCTGACAGAACTTAACTCTCTCAAGAAACCTATACTGAAATCATATTGCTAATATTTGCTTGGTGGCAATCCCCCATTTAAATTAAACTACAGTAATATTTTACACTATATGGAGGCTCAAATCTTTTACTAGCTATCGGTAAGTTGTTCCCTGTATACTTGCATTACACATACTGCTGTACATTCAATTGTATAGTTTCATGTCGACACAAGATATAGACTGACACAGTGTAATTTTCATGTACTTAAGTAATGGGCTTACTAACAGACAAATATAGGCATATTGTATTTTGTACTAATTGTAGTATAGAACAAAGTATATAGAGAGCACGCAATAGATTCTCTGAAACAAGGGAGTGGTTTAATAAGCCATTTGCTATTTATTTTATATTCTGTTATTGATTTCTTTGTTTATTCGCTATTGCCATTCACATAAGCTATTTGTCAATAATAATCCATGCACAGTTCCAAGTTCACATTTATTTGAACCTTAAAGAGTATGCATGACCTCCCAAAAGACAATAGCAGCTGTATATCTTCATACTCTCCATATATCATTTGTCTTGGCTTGCCTCATTTTTGGGATCATAAAATTAAATTGAATGTTTAGGTATGAAAATATTCACACCTTTAGGCTATAGATTGTGAAATGTAAGGCCCTCTTTATTTACAAAGCTTTTGCTTGTCCTAAAGAGCGAAATTGTATCTCCACTCATTTCTTGTATAGACATACTTAGTATGTTGACCCGCCGAAAGCAACACAGCAAGATCTAACAGGTGGGCTGGAGTCCTCTTGGCAGTTGGCTTTCTTCTGAAACATTACCATCCACAATCTGAGAATAATATTATGGTGATGATACACGTACACTCAAATATGTGCCTCTATTGTAGACACCTTTTATAGTATGGGCTTACCTGTCTTGCAGACTTCCAAATTCTTGCACCCAAGTTTGTCTACCATTTTAGTATTTTCACGATAGCACAAACTTGAGAACATTATAATCAACTGATTTTTCTATTCACATGTGTGTGATCAAATTAATCCCATTTGTATTGATTCAGAATTACAGCTTTAATTGTCTCTGGTGTCATATTTTCTCCATTCTCTCCCTTTCTGTTTTTCTTTAGTCATATGCAGTGGAATAGGGGGCAGGGGGGCCATGTCCCCCCACTCATCCCAAAGGGGGGGCCTAGTATGCCTTTGCCCCCCCCCCCCCCCCCCCAAAGTATTGTTTTATCCATTCTTTCAAGTTCTAAAACACTTGTAGACAGAAAAAGGTAGCAAAATGTCCTGCAAACCTATTTAAAAAGTTTTTATTAGAGCAAAAAACTAAAATCGATCTCTAAGAGTTGCAAAAACCAGCCCTTTTCTAGAATTCCGCATTGTGGAAGCCATTTTGTTGTGACGTCATAGCGTTTGGTGTTCACAGAGGTCCTTTCACCAGACACTGTGTACTATGTAACTGTAATATAGAGTTTCTATAATTTCACATTATGGCCCACTCAGCTGGTGCACCCCCCCTTACAAATCTCTGCATCTGCCCCTGTCTATGATAAAGTACAAGAATATAGCCACTGGTGCTTCATTTTCTTTTTTGTTCAATGGTCAATATATATTATTGACATGTTGAGCATAACACGCCATTGGCAATCGCAGCAATATTAATAAGCATGAGTTATACACTTAACCCCCCCCCCCCTCCACTTAGCAAACAATTCCTCCGCCTATGTTAGTTGTTTACGGGGGGCCTGTACCCTGATACCTGATACCTAAATCAACTCTACCACAGATGATAGCATCAGGTGTTTATAGGCCAAAACTGAATTGTATCCATTTTAATGGCAGGTTTGCGTATATACATTGCTTAATGAATATTATTATAAGGAATTGCATGTTGTTCTAACATACAGACTTTTCAACCTATGGACAAGGTCCAGTCCCAAGATGTCCATAATAGAGGTCCTGGAGTTTGAGTGGAATATAGACATAGTCACTACTTAATAAGCTTAAAATGTAACGAATCCAAAGAAGAATCTAACTAAGCAGCAAAGGAATACATTGCATGATTAATGCGTGATGCTTGCTCGCAACAAATACTATGAGCCAACATAGTATAATCTCATCAGCAGCCATTTCTTGCATTAAAATTTGCAAAAGAATTATTTTGCAGATCTGTTTGAACCATGAAAACTGTGAAATTTATTAACCACCAAAATTTCCTGACATACATTGTATGCAGATGGAGGTTACACTGTTGTACTGAGGATTATCTATTTAATAAAATTAGATACTGTAGGATGGGTTTTAATTGCATATTGTAACTGTTACAACTGCGTTTAGGGGAATGCCCACTAGATTGTTTTTTTAATTATTACGTTTCCTAACATCATAACTGCATACAGGCCAGCTATAGTTGGTTATAATGTGTTTTAATATTTACACTCTTGCAATTAGCTAGCATGCAATCAGCATTAAAGCAATTAAAACCCATCCTAAGGTATAATAAAATATTATATGGATACATACATAATGTCAGCTGACTGTAATATCATCGCATTGATTCGGTATAATATTTCATTATACGTTTTATTTTTAACATGCACAGAGTTCCTTAGCCTAAGGTTATTATGAAACATTCCCTATTCCCTATTCTATAACATGTAGGAACTGCATATAACTTGATACGTTTCTGTCCTCCTTCAAAACCTATTTTTAGTGCATACCTATATACTGTTATACATTGAGCCCCACTTAATTGCATAACTGTAGTAAAAGAACAGCTTAAAAGAATACCACTTAAAGGAATATTCTGGATGAAGGAACAAGAATTCCAAATCATTTATATTCAAACGGTATATATAAACCATTCTGCTTGTAAGAATAGCACTGTAAATGCAAGTTAATCCAAGTCAGTTATAACTACCTTGCAATGAAAAATCAACAACATTGCTTGCTTCCTCTATAATATTCCCATTTGAAACATGTTATTCAATTCACTGTATATATTTATATAGTACATACATTCATACATTCATACTTTTAGTATACACAAAGACTGTCCCCACTATTGGCACAGCAGGAATATATGTTCAGGATAAAGGAATATTCTGGATAATGGAATAATTTTGCCTGGTCCAGAGGGTATGCGATTAGCAGGGGCCCACTGTAATATATTTTTTTCTTAAATTAACTCTTATATACTCAGTCAATAGCATAGTAATGCAAGTGAAATTTCACCTCTATGTAGGTACTATATGAAAGTTGCATGGACATGTATAAAATTATGTATTTTGTCCTCTGTCCAGGTTCCTCTAGTGTGGTCGTGGATTGATAAAACAAGTAATGAAGTCAATGCCAGTCAGTTGTATATAACCAGTTGCACATACTCCATAGTGACAGAAGGGCAGCATAGTAATTATGGAAACCTTAAAGTTTGGTGAATTTCATACAAAGGGTGGACTCTTCAGTTCAAGAGGAGGCAGGGACTGTAGGAGAGACCAAAGCAGAGGGAGAGGAGGAAGGAGGTTATCACATATTCCCATTGCTCCTGAACAAATACCCCCAGCTTCATGGATCAGGGAGCTCAATAGTCTGTCCATTTCAGACTTGGTAGATCACATCGATGCAGAACTAAAAAAGTTTCAAATGTTTCTGAATCAAGATGAAATTGAGGATTTTAAGCCCATAGTTCTCATACTTAAGAAGCTAACTGAATGTGAACCAGAAAAGAAGGCAATAGCTAATCGTATCTTAGCTGAAGCACTCAGTGAAAGATGCTCCAAATTTCACACAAATTTACGTAATTCACTACAAAAGGTCATGCGTTCTCTCGGTTCCTCCTCTGATTCTGTTAACTATATCATTCTTTTGAGTGATTTATGTTGCTCTCTGCTTGATATCTTCCAATGGACTGCCTTTTCAAACTTACCAGTTCTTCAGATCAAGGCAGACATCCAGGGCATCATTGCTGCAACCATTACACTGACCTCCAAAATGCAGGACAGACTTATGAAGGCTTCTGAAGATTTGGAAGTACGTATTGAACATATACAAGCCACGGCTTACCTGCCTAGTCCTACTTCTACAGATGGTCTGGATAATGGGGGAGATGGACAGGTTAAAGATGATACTTACAACTATCACCTCACAAGTATACTTCCAGATGCTGAGGAACTTCAGTCAGAAGTGCCAAAAGTCCCTAAAAACCTAGTGAAAGGTGGATACAAGTCATGGGAGCACTATTACAACACTCAATTTCATCTCCTCCGAGAGGATTTCATTGCTCCTCTTCGTCAAGGGATAACAGGCTATCGGCTGGGTTATCGTGGGCGTGACCTACAAGATGTCCGTGTCTACGATGATGTCCGAATTCTGGAACCATCTTTTTCTCGTGATGGTGTTACCTATGTCATTCAGTTTGATGCAACCCGTCTACAACGAGTGAACTGGTTTCGCACAAAGAGACTCATATATGGGTCTTTGGTTTGTCTTTCAGATGATAATTTTGGCAGCAACATTATTTTTGCCTCAGTTGCGAACCGTGATGCACATGAGTTGAGGAGAGGCATACTGCACGTCAGACCTGAGGGGGACGTTACCTTTCTGCAATGGAATGAACACCACTTTTACACAATGGTAGAGTCTTCTGCATACTTCGAAGCGTACCGTCATATTTTGGTGAGTTTGAAGAAATCAGAAGTAGATACAATGCCATTTACTCGATATCTCATCAATGTCTCATGGGATGATGTCAGCATGCCATCATACATTACTAACTACATAAACACCAATGGATCCCCTCCCCAATATGACATCACCGCATCCCTTGGCTTGTCGAGCAGTGAATCTGTCAGTGTGTTGGTGAGTGAAGAGTCTTCCTGGGATGACATTGCTGACACCCAGCTGGACACATCTCAGATGAAGGCCCTCAAAATGGCACTCACCCAGGACCTCGCTCTCATCCAGGGACCTCCAGGAACAGGTAAGACGTACATGGGAATCAAGATTGTAGATGCTCTTTGCCGCAACCGTCAAGTCTGGGGTATGAACAGATCTCCGATATTGGTTGTATGCTTCACTAATCATGCTTTAGATCAATTTCTTCATGGGATTAAGTCGATCGAGATTGAGGAAGAGAATCACGTTATGTTTTATCGTGAGGTGTGTCGTCCTATTCGCATTGCTCGTGTAGGAGGGAGAGCAAATGAGAGCATGGCCCAATATTCACTCAGGAATATACGTAGGGGAACCATCCCTCGTGAAGACTATCATAAGCTAAAAGATTACCAAGCTCAAGTTGAGAAGGAGAGTGAACGAATGCAAAGCATTATTCCTTCAACACTCTCTGGATCATCATATATGCATAGCGTTGACTATCTTATGCAAGCAATGTCACCCCTTCACTATGAACAGTTGTGCTCGATGGCTCCTAATGAACAGCCAGACACTCAACTTCAAATCTGGCTAGGTTTGCTAAAAGAAGCACCTCCCAATGTCCGAAGTGCAGATGATATTGCTGGTGAAGAAGATTCAGTTTCTAAAATTAACAAGAATGTGCCCACTGAAGATCAAACCATGGCTGGCCCTGTAAGAGGTTGGAATCTTCAAGATGTCAACAAGCCTGAGGAAACAGAAGATGAAAGTGAATCCGAGAGGAAAGATCTGATAGATGTGATAGATGAATATGCATTTGAGATGGATCAAAGGCTTATTGATCTGGGCGATGATTTTCCTGACACTGCTGTAGCCGAGAATTTGACAGAAGATCATGTACAAAGGGTTTCAGACGTGAAGGAAAATTGGATACCAGTTTATGGCTATACTGAACTTGTGCAAAGAATTTTGAGATCTCCGCCATTTGAAGAGAATGACGTACAGGGAATTGACATTACTGAGGAGTTGCCCTTCTCTGATCGTTGGAGACTATACAACTATTGGACTAATGTGCTACAGTTACAGGACCTTAAAACACAATTCAGTGACTATAATGCCCTCTGTCAGGAATGCAACAACTTCAACAAAGAACAGGACCGACATGCACTGGAAAACGTCGACATCATTGGCATGACCACCACAGGAGCCGCCAAATACCAGCACATCCTGCACATAATAAAACCAAAGATTGTCATCATTGAAGAAGCGGCTGAGGTGTTGGAGTCCCACATTGTGTCCTGTCTCACTGCAAATACCCAACATCTAATCCTGATTGGAGATCACCAACAACTGAGACCAAAGCCGAATGTGTATGAATTGGCAAAGAAATGCAACTTGGACATCTCTTTGTTTGAGAGACTTGTTCGTAATGACTTCCCTCGAGTTACCCTTGAAATTCAGCATCGAATGAGACCTACGATAGCCAAACTGGTTCATCCACTGATCTACCCTGTGTTGGAGAACCACTTGTCTGTGTGTTCCTTTGAGGATGTCCTAGGAGTGTGCGATAACTTGTTCTTCATTGATCACAAGGAGCAAGAGAAACCGAATGACGAACTGAAAAGTCACTCAAATGTACATGAGGCTGCATTCATGGCAGCTCTGTGCCAATACTTCATACAGCAAGGATACAGACCAGAGCAAATAACACTCCTGTGTGCTTACACTGGCCAGCTGTTTGAAGTAAGAAAACACATGCCGAGAAATGAATTTGAAGGAGTCTGTGTGAGAACACTGGACAACTATCAAGGAGAGGAGAATGACATTGTGTTGTTGACTCTTGTGCGCAGCAATGAGCATAAGAAAATTGGCTTTCTACGTGAAGAGCACAGAGTGTGTGTTGCTTTGTCTCGTGCTAGAAAAGGTTTCTACTGCATTGGCAACTTTCATTTGCTGGAAAGCCAGGCTGAAATATGGGAAAAGCTGGTACCCTCCCTAAGAGAGAGGAAAATCATTGGACCAACATTAAAACTTCGCTGCCAAAATCATCCAGAAACTACCACTGAAGTTAAAACTGCAGATGATTTTGTGAAGCGGGTTCCAGAAGGTGGTTGCCTCAAAGACTGTGGTGAGAGGCTGGAGTGTGGACATGTATGTGATAAAAAGTGTCACATCCGTGATAAGGACCACATTGAGTATGAGTGCAAGAAAATGTGCCCAAGAAATTGTGATTATGGTCATCCATGTGTACAGGTTTGTTTTAAATGTCCCCCTTGCCCGCCTTGCTACACTGTAGTTGAGAAAGTAATGCCAGGATGCGATCATTTCCAAGAAATGATGTGCAGTAAATCCCCTGAAGATGTCCTGTGCCGTGCACAGGTGGAGAGGACCTGCGATAAAGGACACACTGTTTACATTGCCTGCTTCAAGAAGAACGACCCATGTGAAGAGATAGTGCCCACCAAGCTTGCATGTGGACATGTCCAACCCATTTTGTGTCATGTGGATCCTGACACAGTAAACTGCAAGAAGAAATGCAATCGGTTACTCCCATGTGGACACCAGTGTGCTGAAAAGTGCTACAAACCCTGCACTACACAATGCCTCCGGTTTGTGGAGGAGATGAGGAAATGTGGACACACTGTAAGACATGAGTGCTACAAGGAACCAGATGATGTGCCTTGTACAAAGCCTTGTCCTAAGAAGCTACCCTGTGGCCATCACTGCAAGAGGCCCTGTAGTACCCCCTGTTACTGCAATGAGAGAATTAAAGTTCAACTTGGCTGTGGGCATAGCTCTAAGAAAAAGTGCTCTGCACCAGATCCCTCCTGTCAGGTTCAGTTTTTGAAGCTCCTTTATTGTGGCCACCGTGCTATGATGCTCTGTGGAAAGACGGTTGACGGCTTTAGGTGTCCAGTTGTAGAAGCTGTTAATCTTCCATGTGGTCATAAGGAATGGTTAAAGTGCTGTGAGCAAGTGGGGTATATTTGTAGGAGGGAAATCACCGTCAATAGACCTTGTGGGCATCAGTCAAAGGTAGAGTGCTGGAAAAGGAATGAGCTCGCAGAATGCCTAGCTCCCTGTTCTCAGAAGCTTGGATGTGGACATATGTGTAAAG
>CAUJGJ010000450.1:311200-318700 GCA_963170055.1 Halisarca cf. caerulea | reverse complement strand
GCTTACAACAGTCAGTATAATATACAGTAGAGAGATATAAAAATTCTTCAATTATTTTGTAAACATGTACAAGCACCTTCAAATCGTGCACAGAAGACAACTACTACACACATGCTTTCATATATCCTCAAATTTACAAATAAAATGGTCGACAAATCATAACACACATGTACACAACGACAGGAGTCGATCTCCACCGCACCCACTAAAATAACAGAATAAATAAACATGCCCTGAATTTAGGATTACTTCTACAAATGAAAGGGTGGGAAAGACGTACATACATACATGACATCGAGTTCAAAATAGATAGCACCAATAAATAAATATCACCGAAACAAGTGAACAAAAAAGTCAGGACTTCCAATATGACACAGCCAAAGTAGTCACAATGAGAGCCACACCAAAAACAATCGCATACTGTGGCCAGTTGTCAAGAACCACCTCCGACCAACCACCTTGCCGGCGGACCCATTGAAGGACATTATACTTAACAAATGCCTTAGCAAGAAAAGTTCCTGCCCTAACCAAGAACGAAGTAATGTCCTTTTGAAGTATTTGTTTGGCTCTATTTTTCAGTTTTCTCATGTACAACTTGACCAATTTGTAACTGAACACCAAAAGGACAATGATGCCACCAAGAGTGACTCCTTTTTCAAACACACGCCCTCCAACTTGGAGAAATGTCTCAGCCATCTGGTCACTATCTTCCTGGGCTAGCATTTGATCAAAGTAACCTGCATAGCCCTGCACAACACCATCAACTTGGTCTGAAATAGTTCTCAATTCTTTTCCAATGGTCTCTATCTCCTCGTCATCACTTGCACCCATATCTTGCTGTGCTTCCTTGGTAGAATTCAACAGTACCGAACTCTCACCCTGAGTAAGGTCCTCGTCACACTCAGCAAGGGTGCGAACCGAGTTTAGAAAGACACCTGCTAACTCATTCTTGTCAATAGTTTCTTGTTCATTGTGCGTGAGGGGCTTAGTTCGTCCTGGCCCTAATTTCTGAGCCATAAGACAGCAGATTCAGAACTTTCTGGTAGTAAAGAATTCAATGCCCTCTTCTCTCTCTGCTGTGTATATCTGCTGGTGAGAAATAGATGATGTAATCACAATAAACATTGCACATAGCTGCTTACATCAGCAACACTTGAAACCTTAAAAGTGTACACCCACTACAGACACAAACCACTGCTGTCCTACGTACATTATGAAAGCAAACATGTACATATGTACGTACATAAGTACATATGTACATACATACATATGTATAGAAGGATGCAAGTACGTAGAGTATGTACGTACGTATGTTTATATGAACGAACACAACAAATCCCCTCCCTCCCCCATACTGTACTACCGTAATCCGGAAATATTGGCGACATTTTTAATTTGGCAGTTCGGCGGTCAGGATGAAATTCACCAAATTTCTATCACCAAATTCATATAAACCTACTTACTATGCTTTGTCCTTGCTGTGCAACCGCCAACTTTAATTTTCGCCAATATTTTATCACAGCCTAGTCTTGCGCAAATCGCCAAATTTAATGATCGCCAACATTTCCGGATATACAGTATGAATGCAGCTGCAGAGTACCCTATCAAAATATATATAACCACTTAATTTTTTGGTGAATTGCCTCATTTTGCAGAAATACGTATTCGTGAACATATTATGTACATACAAAACTTCAAATCTGCCATCTTGTCATGGCATAAAAGGTAGAGACTAAAACACACACACACACACACACACACACACACACACACACACACACACACAAGAGCAACAACACAGAACTGATAGAATCACAGATACTCTATACCCTGCACAAGAGCACATACGTAACTGGAGAGAAGGTGGATGTAGCCTGGTAGTCTTAACACCAGCCTAGACCCTCTTTTTGTGATGTGACACAATACACTAGAATAGAACATGTGTGGAATAAAATGGCAGACGAACTAGGGTCTGGTTTTGAGATTAGTAGTATGAAGTCTGGTGTAGCTGACCCATTCCTCATCAGCCATTTTTGGAGACCAACGTCTGGGATACACGAGACTACGTAGTAGTCTGGTACCTAGTAGCAGAAGAGTCTGGATATGTGAGACTAAGGTGGATGACTAACTGAACATACGTATATTATAAATGTCACATTGGGGTAGGACTACATCACATAAAGGGCAAACTTATATATCTAAAATTCTACAGACATTCAAGCATAGACATTGGCGATACATAGTCCATACTAAGTATTTATGATTTAACTATGTGTCGTACCAAACATCCATACTGAAAATCAACTTGTATCAAACAGGATCACTAGAACATGCACAGAAGATCATTGGACACCATATAAGCTACACTTTGTATGACCTCTTAAAGCCTAACCCATTGCGAGACCGTGCGAGACTCATTGCAAAGCGAATACAAAACTGGGTCTTAGCCTTCCCCCCTCTCTCACAAACGAACATCCTCGCGAACATCCTTCAATTTGAAACACACACATACTCTCCCTCATCAAGAACAACATATTTGCGCCCCAGACACACAGTGTACACCTCGGTGTACACAAAACAGTAGTTCCTCTAAGGTCTACACACCTCTTCGCTTCGCAAGTGTTCTCAATTAACAAGCCCCGGCAACTAAACGACAAACACTCGGGAGTCAAGTTACGCAGAAATCTCACAAGTGGAAGTGAAACAAATGATAAAATAGCCAGTTACCTAACCCTCTCTTCTTCTCTTCTCCAAGATCCTACTTCTTTAGTATCAGTGCTTAGCTTGCACAACCAAGAACATGTAAACGACACCCTTCCTAGATCAGTTCCCACACGCTGTTTGTATACAATACTCATATTAATGCCATAGATGCTGAGTAGAACGTGCTGTAATATGATTTTTACATTCTCTTTCCCAATTGATACATTGAGAACGAAACTGGAAACACAATTCTTGCGCCGATCACTAATCATCTCTTTTATCCTCTCAAATATGCACCGTTTATTCGTATCTACTCTGTATGGTAAGCTGCTGTTCTTACGTGGTCGAATTAGTCTTGAATTCATGCGTGTACTTGTATCTTCTCTACACGTGCCAGGAAGGATCGGATCCCACAGCGCTCTGAGCAAAGCGGGCAGATTATGTTTGGTACTGCATGTACCCTACGTGTTACCTGTGTCTAAGATACCTGTCTACGTCTTTTCGTGGTTGCTACCCTCTGCATTGCATAAGCGGTGTCTGTGTAGAGTACATTGTACAGCTGGAGCCATAGATGATGCAATCGTATGGATACACAACTGTGTGGTCTATGGTATCCATACTGCATGTGTGGTCTATGATATCCATACTGTGTGTGTGTGTGTGTGTGTGTGTGTGTGTGTGTGTGTGTGTGTGTGTGTGTGTGTGTGTGTGCGTGCGTGTGTGTGTGTGTGTGTTAGTGTGGTCAATGATATTTGTACTGTACAGTTTATATATAGTGTCTAATACTATCTGTAGTGGTGGTCTGTAGTGCTGTGTGTAGCCGCATATATAGGCATGTAAATGTCGTGCGGTAAAACCTGTTTAGGAAGGATCTTTGTAAAATGCCTCCTAATCCTTTGGCCGTATCATGGGCACTGTAACTGTGTTATAATAGAGTAAAACCTTGTTAGTAACAACACTGAGTAATACCTGGTTAGGAAGTACAGTCATATCTGATTTATCCAACACTGGTTTATCCGGAAACCTCATTTATCCAGCACTGTTTTGTGAATCCCCGTCACTAAACTGTACACAATTCTACCTGATTTATCCAACACCTGGTTTATCTGACACGTTTATGGGGAACAGATGTCATCAGATAAACTAGAACCCACTGTACTAGGATATGATACCCCAGCTTATAACTCATAATACTAATCTACGTATATGATTAGCACGTACTACTGATAGTGAGCAGCAATTTGGAGGGTCCCCAGGTGTACTCACTAATGAGGTTTGACTGTATGTGTTTATGTATGTAATTTAGAGAGTCTTTTCCTGGTCTATGGAGTATGGTATTGGCCATGGGCATATTCCCTTAATAAACTATAGTCCCTTTTCTAGTTGGAAAGACATGCTTCTTATGTTGAGCACTCTACATGACCTTCTCCGTGTCTGTTTGCTTGTGTAGAACAATCAAAAGGAGGTTGTGGGTCGTCTACATTCCTCATTATGCTACAGACGTGGTGTGTTCCAGCTCCACTCACCATTGCTGCAGAGAATGACCTTCTGTCGGTCTTTGCAAACAGAATCAGACAAGCAGGCTACCAGAGGAGGGGTACGTGGTCACTTCATACGTTCGTATGTACCAGAGCATGTTATTTGCAATGGAAATTCATTATAAAATCTTACAGTGAATTTCCGTTACAGTGAATAGTTTCTTGTGACCCAGTTTTACAGTGATGTTTAATTGGTTATAGTGAATTACTGATATAACGAAGACTTTTCAGAGTCTCCTGAGATTTGTTGTAATGGAATTCCACTTTATACATGAACAATACATACCAAAGCATACTATTTAAACATAAACAGTACATACCAAAGTATACTATTTATACATGCTATTTATGCATATACAGTACATACCAACGCATACTATATATACATGTGCAGTACATACGTACCAACACATACTATTTGTATGTGTACAGTACATATCCCATCATGCTACGTATTCACATGTACACTTTGTATGTATGTGAGATGCTGTATTTCCTTCCATGTTGGAAATGGAGGCCCTGATCCACCTGGTTCTACTTTGGCCTTTAGAGTTTGAATTTATGCCTTTCTACCATTAAACCAAAATCTGGTTAACCTGCATTCAGAAAGGACTTCATCCACATTGCTAAGGGGTCACTATTGAAAATGATATTTACAAACTCATTTGGGTACCATATTAGAATTTACGGTTTTGGGAATTACATGTTTCAAATGTAATGACAGTATAGATCACTTGTCAATGGTTATGGTTGTGTATGTGTGTGTGTGCTTGGCTGGTATGTGTACAGGTGTAGTGTGGTGTAGCTCAGACCCAGTCTTGCTTGGCCATTTTCGGGGAATGATGTCACTGGGTTAGCCTACGCCAGACTATACGGGTTATGGTCCCATTAGCACAAAATCATGGCCCTTTGTATCCAATCACTAGCACACCAGTGTAAAAGACTTAAAGCATACGTATGTACATGGTTGATAGAGAATACAGATGATTGTCTTTTGTGAATATGTGTACGTATGTATGTACGTACGTATCCTCTTTAGTACGTTTGCATTCTGTGTGGTGGAAAATTCAGGAAGAAGCTGTTTGCACTCAAGTTTAGTTGCTGGGAAGAGTAATACCGATGAAATGTGGTATTTCCAGAAAAGGCCTTCTAACATATTGGTGAACAATTTCATAAGGATTTGATCGGCTATTAGAAAGCTTACTTTTTAGCTACCTTGGGTGACTGGGAAATTGATTGTCTTTGGTCCTGAGTTGCACAATATTTACTTAAAGTTGTACATGCAAAAATTGTGCAGTTCTTTTAATTTATTTTTGCTCCTGCAGCCAATTTCTTGGAAATCATTTATTGTTCTTCTTGTTGCTGGTGGAGGAGTCATTTGGTATGTGAGAAAGCTAAAGCAGGAGAAGGAAGAAGGTGGGAGCTTCTTTGTGTACGTACGTGTGTATGTATGTTCGCACATTCAGTATTGTACATTTCACTGCGCACAAGTTCCTTTTAACAGTTCATTTATTCTTTGCGTAATATGGCTGTTCTATTGATCTGGATAACCTGCTGCTTTCAGTACTTTATCATAAACTTTTTAGAGTGCATTTCAAGGACTTGTGCATACAGGGGGGGAACCTTATCAGGAAGAACACTCTTAAGACCAATTTCCGCTTTACACAAACTAGACTCCTGAGCCCTAGTGGTTTGCTGTAGTGCTGTACATGTATTACCACATCCTGAGCCCTAGTGGTTTGCTGCAGTGCTGTACATGGTTTACCACATCCTGAGCCCTAGTGGTTTGCTGCAGTGCTGTACATGGTTTACCACATCCTGAGCCCTAGTGGTTTGCTGCAGTGCTGTACATGGTTTACCACATCCTGAGCCCTAGTGGTTTGCTGTAGTACTGTACATGGTTTACCACATCCTGAGCCCTAGTGGTTTGCTGTAGTACTGTACATGGTTTACCACATCCTGAGCCCTAGTGGTTTGCTGTAGTACTGTACATGGTTTACCACATCCTGAGCCCTAGTGGTTTGCTGCAGTGCTGTACATGTATTACCACATCCTGAGCCCTAGTGGTTTGCTGTAGTGCTGTACATGTATTACCACATCCTGAGCCCTAGTGGTTTGCTGCAGTGCTGTACATGGTTTACCACATCCTGAGCCCTAGTGGTTTGCTGCAGTGCTGTACATGTATTACCACATCCTGAGCCCTAGTGGTTTGCTGCAGTGCTGTACATGTATTACCACATCCTGAGCCCTAGTGGTTTGCTGCAGTGCTGTACATGGTTTACCACATCCTGAGCCCTAGTGGTTTGCTGCAGTGCTGTACATGTATTACCACATCCTGAGCCCTAGTGGTTTGCTGCAGTGCTGTACATGGTTTACCACATCCTGAGCCCTAGTGGTTTGCTGCAGTGCTGTACATGGTTTACCACATCCTGAGCCCTAGTGGTTTGCTGCAGTGCTGTACATGTATTACCACATCCTGAGCCCTAGTGGTTTGCTGCAGTGCTGTACATGGTTTACCACATCCTGAGCCCTAGTGGTTTGCTGCAGTGCTGTACATGTATTACCACATCCTGAGCCCTAGTGGTTTGCTGCAGTGCTGTACATGGTTTACCACATCCTGAGCCCTAGTGGTTTGCTGTAGTACTATACATGTATTACTACGTCCTGATAAGAAGAACTTATGATAATAAGAACAAATTTTGTGGGTCCCCTAAAGTACGTCCTAATGAGGTTTGACCGTACTTTTTGCTAATTTCACAACTGAACGTATCCAACAGCTTTCATGTGTCCACTTTACTAAATAGATATACAGACTCAGCTTTTAATGATATGTGGACGATATCTACATGTACATATTATATATGCGTACGTATATAACTATGTATTAATGTATACTTGTACACGTTTGTCATTGCATGGCAGACTACGTAAATGGAGCTTCTGCATGCACACACGTAATGTTTTGCATTGTGTGTGTGTGTGTGTGTGTGTGTGTGTGTGTGTGTGTGTGTGTGTGTGTGTGTGTGTGTGTGTGTGTGATGAATGTCCTTTCCTGTCCATCTTAGCATTACAAAAAGAACGCACTCGCTCCCTTGGCAAGGCCTCCCTTGGAGGACCGTTTTCTCTGATTGATCAAAGTGGAGAGCCGAAGACGGATAAGGATTTCCTTGGTCAGTGGATCATTATCTACTTTGGATTCACTTTCTGCCCAGACATCTGCCCGGATGAGCTTGAGAAACTGTCAAAAGTAGTCACCGAA
>CAUJGJ010000450.1:251200-306200 GCA_963170055.1 Halisarca cf. caerulea | reverse complement strand
GTTTGTATGTACGTGGGTCCCACACTGAAAGAGTTTCTCTCTCAAGGGGGTTTTATTGACTTCTGCTTGTGGTTGACAAGCTTGTACATACGTACATACACACTGTACCAGGGTTCTGCCCAGGTAGCCTTCCAAGGTGGTAATCAAGTTAATCAATTCACATCTAATACACGCTTGAAAACCTACTTCTAAGTGTACCTTCCAACCAAAAACGTCATTGAAGGCTTTTTTCAAAGTAATAAGACTAAACATGAGACTAATGAAGTGTAATAACAGGTTTGGAGAAAAGACTTTATTAATGTGATTCCAAATACTCTGGTCACTGAGAAGTTGGAGGTGGTTGGCTAAAAATTTTGCTGGTTGGGCCCAACCACCTCAAACCAGTGTAGGCAGAACCCTGCTGTATATACGTACGTACGTATGTATGTATGTACGTACGTATGTGCTTATATGCTACCATACTGTGAACTTCACATACACGTACATACATACGTTATCATAGCTAGTGATGTAGCATATGGTTTTATGTACATACAGACCCCTCCCCCCTCTACAGCTGGGAATTGACATGTTGTGATTCAATAGTATTTTGTCTCCTTTTCACTTACTGTATAGGCCTACAGCAGATCTCACCAGAGCACAGCTGCTGAAGGTTGTTGAGAGTATTGAACGTGAGTTGGAGCTGGAGCTGTCTTTGAAGGAGGCATTGAAAGAGGCCGAGTAAGCATTGTGCACAGCTTATGTACATACGTACTACCTACATCAGGAGTAGTGCGTCACTCTTGTGTTTCTTGGTTCATCTATGTACGTACATACTTGCATGGTAAGAATCATGCACGTACGTATGTACGTACGTACGTGATTCTGTGGTCTGTACGTAAATACATACGTACGTATTTACGTACTAGTTACTACGTACATGCCTGAAAGGGAGTATCACATTTACTGCTTGACTCTGAGGGTGAGAGCAGTAAATGCGATACTCCCGAGAGACGGGCGTGTAGTGACTGGCTGATCACCAAATACATGCTCAGACAAATTCACCAGATGATGATTCAAAGGCATCATGCGGGTAAGCTGTTTCAGTATTTATCCACTTCGAATAACTTCACAGTCAATGTGATCATTATCAAAGTACCTTAATAAGCCTTTCTTCGATGATAGATCAAGGTTTAATGATCAAAGTCAAATACTATATGCGCCCTGTCGTTAAGTCAAATACTATATGCTGTGTCTCTTGTAGTTTATTCCCAGGTGGTAAATTCATTACTGCCTATGCAGTACCTTTGATGTATGACGTCATCATGTGATAAGTGCATGTTTCCATATCATTGTTGTTCAAGCATGTACGTACGTAAGTACGTAAGTATTTTGTACATACGTACATACGTATGTACGTACGTATGTACGTACATATACGTATACATATGTACATGCGTGCATATGTAATGGGAAACTTGGTTAGTAAGTACTGTACCCTCAAGAGGTATCATCAATGTGTATCAGAAGTACTTACCATCAGTGTTGTATTCAGTATCGTGCATGAGGGGTAGGGAGAGATGTGCGTATGTGTATACTGTAAGTACGTACGTATGTGCATACTTCTTTTGGTGTACTTAAATGCGCATGTCTCTTGTAGACTCATGATACTGAGGTCAGAAATGGAGATGTCTAGCTACATCCATGCCTTACGGTCAGTGGAGGAAGATGAGGCTGACATCAAGGCGATGAAGATGGAGAACAACCAGGACAGGTTGTTGAAGGAGAAGGAGATGATGGACAACTACCTAGCTCGTAAACGAGCATTGGAAAGGCAAGACTAGTGTGTATTGTATGTACGTACGTACGTACATATATGCGTATGTATGCATACGTACGTACATGTGTGATTATATGCACATATGTACATACAGTACATAATATTCTGTGCGTATACTGTACATGTGTGATTGTATGTACTACGTATACATATGTATGTGCTATAACAAAGTGTTGGCCATAAGAAGGGGTGTTCCTTGGTAAGGACCCTCCCCCTGTGTGGGAGACACCCACCCTTCCTACCAAACAGACAGATTTTTCAACTGTATCTCTTGTCTGTCTTATTGATGTATAGGAAGCAGAGAGAGAACATCCAGCACGAGGAAGAGCAGAGAAAGAAGGCACTCTTGGAGGCCAAGAAGGCACATGAAGTGACAACAGCCTTTATGCAAGAGTCCTTAGCAAAGGAAAAGCTGAGAAAGGAGAGCAAAGAAGCAGAAAGCAGACTGATGTTGGAGAAGAGAATTGAGGCAGTTCTGAGCTTGAAGAAGAACATAGATGCCAATCGAGTGAGTCAAACTTTCTGAATGCATATGCATGTATGGTAGGTACGTACGTACGTATGTATGTACGTATGGAAGTACTTGTGTACAGTATGTATGTACGTACGTACGTACATGCATACATGTGTCATGGTGTGGGGCGATAGTTGAGTGGATCGAAGTGTACCATGGGATTGCATCCTAGTTTCTTGTGTCTGTATGTACTTATCTCTGTTACAGGATGCCCTGAAGAAGGCTCAGTCCATTCGTCAGACCAGGACTGCAGCCTCCACTCAAAAGGACTCCGAAATCGACATTGTAGAACTCACAAGACAGAGAAGAATGGACGAATTGTCCAAGAAGATGGAGTGAGTACAACATTTACATGCCTTCAAAGTGGTAGAAATAACATTTGACGTTTGCTAGGATGAATGGCTGAGCCACTGTTATATTGGTAGGACATTTTGAAGATTGGTCAGTCATTTCTAACCATCATAGATTATGTAAGTACGTACATGTATGTATGTACGTACATATGTACATGCATACATACATACGTAATACAAAGGAATCTTAATCACTGAACCTTGAGATTGACAAACAAATTGGCCTTCGACTGTAATATACTAATAGATACTGTGATAACAGAGACTCAGCTCTCAGTTTTTTTAATCAACCAAAATTGGCTGACCCAACTCAATTTTGGTCAGCCATATGCATGTTTTGTTCAGAAAATGGTAGATGGCAGGCAGCTACGTATTTCTAGCTCTGCTTACGTTTGTATGCATACATACGTACATACGTACAGGTATGTACTACATATGTACGTATGTACAGTTTTATGTGCATACAGTCCTGTACGTATTTTTCTTATGTATATACATATGTATATTATGCATATATGGAAAGTCACCAGAAAATTAATGAAGAGCGGCACACATCAATGAATCGAGTGCCATTGTGTAACAAAACATTATTCCTTTATAGTTATTCACATTCTATTGCTAACTAAAATCATCTTAGTGTCGCAGTAGCAAAGATTTGTTCACCAAAGTCAATGGAAGCATAGATCTATGGTGGAAGTACTTTGCAGCTACTTTTGCTGAGCTTACTAGACTTCAAAGCAAGTGTAAACAGTTACTACTTTACACCCAATCAAATTTTGTGTCACCTATCACAGGCACCTTCAGCTCACTGTAGTGTGTGTAGAAATGAGCAGGACTGTTTTGCAATGGCTGAATATAGAATGGCTGAGATTTAAGTGCAGTGCTGTACAGCACTGTGCCACTCTACTGCGCTTTAGTGACTTCCCCGCATATGTACGAACGTACTGTACGTATATATCATATGTACATACATATGTATCATATGTATGTACGTACATACGTATATATCATATGTACATACATGTATATCATATACGTATACGTATGTACATACATGCCTGTACATGGTATTTATCCTGGTGCCCATGTACCAAACCAAGGAGAGGTCTGTTTACATGCGTACACATGCTTACATACTGTGTTTGTTTACGTGCATCCACATACATGCGTACTGCATACATACGTGTCGGATAAACCAGGTGTTGGATAAATCAGGGAAAATTGTACACAGAGTAGTGATGGTGGTTCACAGTGAACTGTCAGATAAATGAGGTTTTCAGATAAACTAGTTTCCAATAAACCAAGTGTGACTGTACATACGTGTTCGTACGTACGGTACGTATGTGTATTATGTGTATTCACATGTACAGTACATACTGTACGTACTGTACGTACTGTATGTACTGTATTTACTGTACATATGTACATATGTACCTACTCAGTGCCTTTGAACGAGCTAAACATGAACGAGAAGTGGACATTGTTGACAAGCTGATCAGAGAGGAGGAAAGACTGAGGAAGATGAAGGACAAACTGAATGAACCACATTGGAAGCCAAGGGAGACTAGTACCAAACCACAGGTGTGTATATGTGAATCATACCTCTGTATAAGTCGCACCATGGTTTTGAAAAGTGTTGTCATCTCATCAGCCATGATGAACTACGTATTCGGTGTATAAGTTGCACCCCATATTTAGCCAGTAAAATTTAGACATCTAAACTGTGACTTATACCCCATAAAATACAGTATATGTACTCAGTGGTTATAGTGGAGGATTTAAGGGGAGGGGTAAGGTTCTGTGAAACTCCCCATCACAAGAAACCTTGACCTCTCACAGTTTACACTCACAGAATGACCCAGTTTGGGCTTACTTGATCATGAACTACGTACGTATGTAGATGCAGTACTTTGTGAGATAACCATGTCTGTCAGTATTTAGTGAGTAGCACGACTGCATGTAGCCATACAGTATGTACATACTCTATACAATGTAACCCCCCTTTTGAAAATCTGGATCGGCCACTATATGTGTATGTACATATATTTGTACATACCGTAGGAATGGATAGTTATGCTGTAGTTTTAGTTATGCTATAATTATACTACATATTTTGAAGAAAATCACATAGCTAAAAATGTTTAATGTCTGATACCACACAATACTGCATGGCAAGAAAATCGCACAATTGGAAATCGCGTAGTGTCTATGGTGGTCAAAATGGCTTAACTTTTACTTCACATTGCATACCAATCCTATGGTATACATATGTACGTACATACGTACCTACGTACGTAGGCTTAGTAAATTTCCATTACGTACTTGTACAATTTTATTCAATGAACCCTTTTTCTCCCGAATATACGCACAAATCATACGCACAAAATTTGTCCTCTATGTGCAGAAATCTCAGTAAGAATGTCTTCATGATGTACTTGCATGCGTACATACGTATGTATGTACATATGTACGTACATACGTACATATGTACGTACATACTATATGTTCTTTGTGTGACACTAGGAGACGGTGAGGAAAGGCAAACTGCTTCGGAAGGGAAAACTAAAGGCAAAGGACCAAGATGAGGAGTCAGAGGTGAAAGTCACAAGTGAACCTGACCACGTCACAGTTGATGTTGGAGAAAGTAGGGAAGGGATGGGCACTAGTGGAGCAGATAAAGACGAGGGAAATAAGTGGGTTTATTGTGTATGCCTTATCTGCTATGCAGAGCAACCTACATACGTACGTATGTATGTAGTGTGCTCGTGTGATTCTTTCTTGTGGGTGTTATGTGTACAATAGAACTTGCTTAGCAAGTACCTCAAAGGGAAAATCAGTTCTTCTTATCAGAGGTACTTACTATCAGGACAGATTTATGTATAGGAGGGGACAGAGTGAGGAGTAATTGCTATCCAGGAGTAGGTACGTACGTACAGTACTTACTTACCAATCAAGTTTGACTGTACGTACGTATGTACTTGTGTCATGGTGGGCAGGTAAATCAAAGGAAAAAAGTGGGCTATAAAAGCTCTACAGTACACTTTTGATTTACTATACAGCACACTTGCAATCAAGGTTCAGCTCTACAGCACACTTGCAATCAAGGTTCAGCTCTACAGCACACTTACAATCAAGGTTCAGCTCTACAGCACACTTGCAACCAAGGTTCAGCTCTACAGCACACTTGCAATCAATTCATTAAGAAGTCCTGACAAGCAATTAACTTTATTTCCCTTGACCTCTCAACATTGCGCAAGATCACAAACCAATGTATAAGACAAATTTCTTAGTAATCCTACTTCTGTATGTACAGTATGAACATGCGCACATACGTAAGTAAGTACATATGTACGTACATAGGCACATACGTACGCACGTACGTGTGTGCCTATGTGCTTGCATATATGCATATATGCATATATGCATACATATGTACGTACGTACATGTTTGTGCTACACAACTGTGTACATCTACATACGTACGTATGTACGAACATACGTACGTATATAGTACACACTATGTACGTACCTACGTATGTACATAAATACGGATGTACGCATATATGTAGTTACAAGGAAGGCCTATGTACTATACGTACGTACATGTGTCTGTATTTGCATGTACGTACGTACATACATGCATACAGCAGTTTAAGGATGTTTTTTGCTTACTCTCTGGTAGGACCTCAGAAGATGTCCTGCAACCTGTGTTTGAAGGTCTGTGGAGTGGAATTGGCAGGACTGCTGGCGTATCACACCTCTACCCATCGCATGGGGACCAGGAGACAGAGCAACACCACAAGCATGTCATGAGTAAGATGGAACAGGTGTGGATATGTTTGTTCTGTTTGTGTGTGGTCTGTTGTATTGTCGGAAGGCCAAGGTACGTGCATGCATACATGTACGTATGTATGTATGTACGTATGTACGTACGTACATACGTATGTTCATCTTTTACAACTGAGTTTACATACACACACATGCACACACACACACACACACACACACACACACACACACACACATGCATGCACGCACGCATGCACACACGCACACACACACACACAGACACACACATACACACACACACATACACACACACACACACACACACACACACACACACACACACACTCATATGCATGCATACATGTGTATGTACATAGGTAGTATGTACGTACATACGTATAAGGTACAGTGAAATCTCGTTATTTAGAACCTTGATTTTCCGGTAAAAAAGTTCTAATTATCCATAAGTTCTAATTAACCAACCACATATGTACTCCATACATTAGGAATGGTACATTCATCAATGTTTGAATTAAGCCAGGTATTCTAATCATCATGGTTCTAATTATCGAGATTTTACTGTACTTCCTTGTGTGTGTACGTATGTATGTACATATGTATGTTCACTTGATTCACCAAAATTCGTTTTTAGGACATATTACAGAGACACCATGAAACCCAAAAGAAGTTGATCACTCAAAAGCAAGTTGTAGCTGGAATTGAGTTCAAAGTACGTACGTATGTGCGTATGTATGCATGCACATGCAGAGAGAACTTTTCAATTTTTCATGTATTTTTGTTGTACTTTGTAGGGACCAGCATTCAAGAGTAGTCCAGAAATAGTTGAATTTAAGGTTACTTTATATTGTGTACATACATACATATGTACCTACGTACGTACGTATATACCGTACGTACATGAAATATGTACGTACGTATGTACGTATGTACATGTATGTACATAATGTGTGTTTTATGTACAGTACGTAGGTACATACGTACGTACGTACGTATGTACATACAGTATGTATAGCCATCCATATCTACAGTACGCGTCACAAAAAACTTTACGTATTGTATTGTTATTACGTCGTTGCGTAATGTTATTGCGCTGTTTTGTAATGTAGTTACAAATGGCGTCGAACGACGAAATCAGCGCAGTCGAGAATATTTTTTCGTATTACCTCCGTAGTTACAAATTGTTATTCGTTTGTACTAAATTTGTAATTCTATCTCGTGTAATTCGATCCTAGCGTAATCCGATACAAAGTAAACGCTTTCAGCCACATCAGAAGAGAAGAGCGTACGCGTACACCTACACGAAGAGGTCGTTCAACGGATATGCGCATTAATAATAATTTGTTCTGAACGAATTTACTGCAGAAATGGTTTATTCGGAGTACAAGTAGCAGAGAATTGTATTTTATACAGTTCTTGCCGTCGTCGTAGTAAACTGTCGTTGCAAGGCGCTTTGAAACTTTAAGAAACAAATCGATGAAGAGCGATAGACGCGAACGGACCAGCTGCTTCATAACCGCACATGGAAGCGCAATATTGTGAACCAGGCTTAAGGATTGAACGGCTATAGTTTATTGTTCCTACCATTTTGTACTACAATCGTAGTTCGTTTGTTATAATTCTCGTAGTTTACCTGTAGTTCGTCTGTAGCTGACTTGTACCTTGAGCTGTAGTTCTCAATCGACGATCTGTTATTGCTCTGTAATAACGGCGTTATAAATTCGTTATTCTGCCGTACTGTATTTACAATACGTAAAGTTTTTTGTGATGCCTACCGTACATACGTACAGTACATTATGTACGTACAGATTTACATGTTTATGTGTCTCTGTGTTATTTGTTATCTATGTACGTATACATGAATGTGTGACTCAAACATTTTTGAGTTAAACAAAATACCAAAATGGTCAGGCAATGTCTGAATGCTGACCGTTATTTCTAGCACTGTATGTGCTTACATACGCATGCATATCACTGGTATGGACTTATGTATACATGTAACAGCTATGTACGTACGTATGTGTAGTATTGTATGTGGTGTCTGTGTCAGTGCTGTCCCCCTCGCCCAGGATTTCCAACCCGGGAAGGAGTACAGACGTACACTTCAGCTCACCAACATCTCATACACTGTCAATACCTGCAAAATGGTGGGCTTGACAGAGGAACTGAAGGACTTTGTGACCATCCAGTAAGATCACCACCCCCCTTATGTAACTATCCATGCGTGTGTACATCCATCCATATGTTATGTTCACTTATATTATGTAAATGTATATACGTACATGCAGGCAGTACCGTATCTGTGTGTACGTGTTTGCGTTTTTCATACATACGTACGTATGTACAGATTCATTCCTCCTGGTCCGATGTCAGCTGGTATAGCTTGTTCGATGGTTGTCAAGTTTGAACCGCAAGTGAGTTGGGGCCTAGTCAACCACATATGTATGTGCGTACATTCATACATCTCAATGAGGATATTGACAATTTCGTACGTACGTAAATACATACGTACATACATACATATGTATGTACTTATTTAAGTATGCATATCAAGGATTTTGTGCTGGAGGACAGATCTCTAGTTTCCTGTAAACATGTGTCTCGAGGTATTCTCATGTAGACGAATATTCTAGACATGTTAAGTAGAGGCTACTATTTCCTAAGAAATGTCCTCTTGCAGATAGTACGTACATAACTTGCATACGTAGGTAGCATCACATTTGCAGCGTATACGTACAGTAAGCATGTCCATCGGAAGCTTTTTATAAGTTTTAAGATCATAGTTTCTAAGCTGGTGTACATATTGGGAGAGAGCAAGCAGAGTGGTTGATTCTAACTTCATCATCTTGGTGCCCACGCACCAAAGTACAAGTCTATCTACATATAGCAATATCTATTATGGATGTACTGTATTTTGCAATATTTCTTTTTGAACATACGTACATACGTACATATGCACTTACGTAGATTGAAAGAGATCTCTATGGTGAGATTGAGATGTTGGCTCAAACTGGACCCTTTTCGATCCCTATCAGATGCTTGAAGAAGAGATGTGTTGTAAGCTGATAACCGACACTTGTAGAATGTCGTGTGATTATATTTACATATATTTGTATGTACTTTGCACTGTTCTGTCAAACTGAAGGTTGAAATCAGTGATTCTGGTGTTGACTTTGACAAAGTCTGTATTGGGGAAAGTGTGACGAAAAAGATTGTACTGAAGAACATTGGAGCTCTTGGCACTAGATTTCAAATCACAAAAGTCAGTATGTTCATAGATGTTGTCTTGTTTCTTCTCAGTATTGGTACAGTCTATTTCATTGACGTATGTGCATATGCCTCTCCGAATATGTTTGTACATATTTGTATGCATGCCTACAGTATGTGTGCTTATAATATTATGTACATACGTATGGTGTACAAGTCATGCTTGTGCATGTACATACGTACATACGTACTTACAGTATGTACGTACGTACATGTTTGTATACGTATGTGTGTGTACATGTTCCATAAGTGCTGTATACGTGTGTACGTATTTAGAATGTATGTGTACGTATATTGTGTGTGTGTGTGTGCTGCTAATTTACACACTTACAGTATGTCCATATGTACTATATGTATGTAGGTAGGTACATGTGTATGCTGTCATTTGGCTAAAATACATGTGCGTATGTTAATGTGTTCACCTTATTCCTGTACTAGTCATTAACGTTGGTACTTGTCCACAGCAACCACTAATGCCAGGTAGAGGGAGAGCTGATCAAGGAACTACAACTGAAGGAGAAACTACTAGTGTAGCTGACATACTCAGAGGAGCAACTCCTACTATGTCTAGTTCTGTTGTACGGAGAGAGGAGCAGGGAGAACTCACTACCAGTAAACCTAAGCTGGCGCAAGATTCAGTCTTTGACATCACAAAAAGGAACGATGAGGCTACGAAAGAGTTAACTGTTACAACATCAGTTGAAGCTGAACCCACCACTGACCCTCCTGAAGAGAAGGACCAGAAAAGTGCACCTTCTACAAGCCCTCTTAGAGAGAAGGATGGAACGAGTGTACCGTCTGCAAGCCCTCACGCAGACAAGGATGGAGAGACTACACCAATCTCCAGATCTCCTGGAGAAAAGGATGTTGTGTCAGAGGAAGAAGGATTGGGTGTCAGGGGATCACCTCTTGGAGGGGGAGAGGGTGTGTCTTCCATTACATCCCCACCTCACTCCCCGCCCACAGAGTTCACACCTCAACTGTTGGCAGATGTGCACCTTGATCCTGTGAGTGTAAGATACTGTCAGTTTACAGTGCTACATATGTATATACATACGTACATACATACGTATAATAATTTCTGATGTGTGTACGTACGTATGTACATACTGTATACACGTTTGTACACTGTTCATATACATATGTACATATGTGTGTGCAGGCTGCAGTGTGCTGTATGTGCAGGCTGCAGTGTGCTGTATGTGTAGGCTGCAGTGTGCTGTATGTGCAGGCTGCAGTGTGCTGTATGTGCAGGCTGCAGTGTGCTGTACGTATGTGCAGGCTTCAGTGTGCTGTATGTGCAGGCTGCAGTGTGCTGTATGTGTAGGCTGCAGTGTGCTGTATGTGCAGGCTGCAGTGTGCTGTATGTGTAGGCTGCAGTGTGCTGTATGTGCAGGCTGCAGTGTGCTGTATGTGTAGGCTGCAGTGTGCTGTATGTGCAGGCTGCAGTGTGCTGTATGTGCAGGCTGCAGTGTGCTGTATGCAGAATTTTACTGTACATTTATTTTATGAAATTCTACAGGAGTGTGGACTTCTCGAAGCTCACAGCGAAGCTGTTCTCCATGTGATGTTCTCTCCAGGCACACTCGGGAAACTCAGTGTTCCTTTTTCTGTCGAATTTTCAAATGAGGAAGTGGACAATGTAAGCTTGTCTTGTGTACTGCAGCAGTCACTAAGCTGATGGGCAATACCTCAGCATTGGTACAGGAAACGAAGTTGATTTAGAACGGTTGTGGTGTTTTCTACATGTGACAGTAACATTCCTCCACAGTCAATGTTTAACTTTATCATCTTTATAACATGGATAGAATCCAAGGTGCTGTGTGTCCGAAATTTCCACCTTTCATACAAAATTAAATCCACAAATTAAATTAAATTTCTCTGTATGTGTGCACATGTTCACGACCTGTTGTTTACACCCTCCACATGTCCTCCAACAGCTGTGCACACACGACTACACCTTACCATGTTCACTGAACAGAGCTGTGTAGTCCACAATTCTAGGCAGTTCGTAGTGTACACGTGTGTGTACACACATGATATTGTAGTGTTGTTTCCGTGCTTGTTGTGAACTACGTACATGTCCTCCCTTCCTATAGTTTGTCGTTCTTGTGGAGGGGGCTTGTGTGGACATTCCTGTCTCCATGGAGCATGAGGTGAGTGGATGTACGTACATACGTAAAGTTGAAAAGTTAAATCTTAATATTTAGACAGAGTGCCCTCCAGCCTAGGCTGGTCTTCCAGGGGGTCCTGTGATCACATACAGCCTCAAACAACAACTACAGTAACCATAGAAACAAATGAACAATCATGTTCAGTCAATTCATTGGCTGTAGTTGATGCTCTTCTTTACTCCATGTTCTCCTCATTTTGATTTGGTGGGGGCTTCACCTGGGATACACCTTAATCAATCCCATAGCCCAGCCTCCTTTAATCCATCCCATAGCCCAGCCTCCTTTAATCCATCCCATAGCCCAGCCTCCTTAATCCATCCCAAAGCCCAGCCTGCTTTAATCCATCCCATAGCCCAGCCTGCTTTAATCCATCCAATATGCTCCACCAACTATGTATGCTGCAGACACCCCTCGTATGCGTGCAGGGGTGTATGCAGGGGGTTTCTGAGGTTTCAGGAACCCCCTCTCAAAACTGCCCAGACAAACAATACAATGTGCCCTTTTTGACTAGCTCCAGGGAACAAAGTAACACTTTGAAAAATAAAACTTTAGTAACAATTCTCAAATGTTGTATAAGGTTTAACTAATCAATGTAAGTCTCTAAATTCTCTTTTCAAATGAACGGCGACAAACATGGCCATTTTGTTTAACATCATGTGACAGAATATGATGTAATCATTTGGCCTAGTGTGTCGGAATCCGAATAGGCTTTTGCGAAAAGAATTGATATAATGACTGTAGTAATTACCTATTGCTTCTCACGTACGCATGTACAATGTCTTGGTTTGAATATAATGATAATTATCAATATTAATCAAAATTTGAAAGACTTACTGTAGTTTTGCAAGAATGACTGAGCAGCGTGGCTGGTTGGAAAACCCCCTACAAGAATCCTGTCTACGCCCCTGGTATACGTACGTATGTACATAAACAGTAATACTCCTTTTTAGAGACCATAAGTTAAGGAGGTACACACTAAGTACGTACTGTGTACACACTTAGCTGACTTCCTCTTGTACGTCTGTACTCACCTTGTAGGAGAATGTACGTCATATGCGTAAATACGTACATCTGTGTATACGTATGTGTTTCTGTGAGCGTACCTTTGTAGGTGAACAACATAAGTACGTACATACACTTGTAGGTAAACATGTAGGTTGAATGTAAATGCATACATACGTGTAGGTGTATGCATATATGTACCAAGTGTGTATAAAATTGATATTTGATGTGTGTACACACCTGGAGTGTTTACCGTGAACCCACATAGCCTGTGTACAGCGTACAAGCAAGGTACCACATAGGCAGTAATTTTCATAATAGTTAATTTCTTAAATTTTGAGAATGAGGATACATTTGAAAAATTTCACTTGCAACTATTTGGTTAGGTGCATATTCTATTATTCTGATATGTGTATAACAGGGACTGGTCCATTCGTGAAAATGCATATAGTCCCTATTTACAGCTAAGTTTTTGATTTGGGCAATTGTGTACCATGAAAATCAATACTTACAGTATGAGTGTGGTTGGTATGAGTGTGGTTGTTATGAGTGTGGTTGGTGTGAGTGTAGTTTGTATGAGTGTGGTTGATATGAGGCCAGTTTATATGAGTGTGGTTGGTATGAGTGTGGTTGGTATGAGTGTGGTTGGTATGAGTGTGGTTGGTATGAGTGTGGTTGGTATGAGTGTGGTTGGTATGAGTGTGGTTGGTATGAGTGTGGTTGGTATGAGTGCGGTTGGTGTGAGTGTGGTTGGTATGCGTGTGGTTGGTATGAGTGTGGTCAATATGAGTGTGGTTGGTATGAGTGTGGTTGGTGTGAGTGCAGTTGGTATGAGTGCGGTTGGTATGAGTGTGGTTGATATGAGTGTGGTTGGTATGAGTGTGGTTGGTATGAGTGCAGTTGGTATGAGTGTGGTTTGTATGAGTGTGATTGGTGTGAGTGCAGTTCATATGAGTGGTTGGTATGAGTGTGGTTGGTGTGAGTGTGGTTGGTATGAGTGTGGTTGGTATGAGTGTGGTTGGTATGAGTGTGGTTGGTATGAGTGTGATATGTGCCTTTTTCTTATGCGTATATGTTTTTTTAATAAATGTTTCCAGATATGGTACATACGTATGTATGTACACATATACATAATTACATACGTACATACATATATACTTACGTAGATAAGCCTTCATGAGTCTTATAGCAAGGTATTCATACTCATACTTACATACCGATTACCTGCATACTGGGTACTTACGTAACACAAGTTATTTTTGTGCTTATCTGTGAAAATCTCTCCACTTACGTATGCAGTTAATCCGTAGTATTAGTCTGTGCGCTTCTGCAGTAAGGGTGTTGATTTTCTCCACACATCCATGCACTGTGGGTGGTGACTTTCTCCACACATCCATGCACTGTGGGTGGTGACTTTCTCCACACATCCATGCACTGTGGGTGGTGTTCTGCACACATCCGTGCACTGTGGGTGGTGTTCTAAGCCTCATATCATCCTGTACATTAGCTTCTCGACATTCTTTTTTAATTTAGGTGTTTTTTTTATATTTTGAATGTGTTATAGTTTGTTAGCATACAATATCTGAGAGCGATTCTGACCTTGGAAGCCATCCTAATGATATTGCATAATTCCGTGATTCCAATTTGCAGAAATTTGACACAATTGTTATGCAAACTTGTAAATGTAATCTGTATATATATACATGCAAATGGGAATCTGCGTAGGTAACTTTTGTCATGTACAGTATGTGGGTGTTTTGGGCACTTCAGGGATAGCCCTCTGTTCTTGGAAGTGTGTACTTTTCTATGTAAAAGATACGTATGTACCTCATACTGCTAAAATGTGGTGTTTCAATATCTTTAGCACATTTTAGGCTGTTCATCTCACTGCATATGTACATACATATTGTGCATATGTACATATTATGTACATGTACTTACTTATGTACATAGATACATATGTGTACAGTGAAACCTCTCTAATCCGACACTCAATGGGACTTGAGGATAATGTCAGATTAGGAGGTTGTCGGATTACAGAGTGCCTCTTACAATACTTCAATATCGTGACTGTACCTCATCAGACGGTTGGATTATAGAGAATGTCGGATTACAGAGGTGTCGGATTAGAGAGGTTTCACTGTAGTACTTTGTCTGTGACAGTAGGCTAACAGCATGATGTGTATTTGTCCAAACATTCTTTTCAGATCATGGATTTTCAAATTTGTGAGGTTGGAAGACTCTACCAGAATTCTCTGAACTTTACCAACAGGTATGGTAGTCAGTGAGCGGACCCATCCATAGTGGACTTCTATTACTACCTCTCAGTATGTGATTTGATGAAATGTTTTGTTTTGTGTGTGCAGTTCTTCAAAGTCTCTTTCAATGACTTTTCAAGTCCCAAAAGCTAACCAGGCTTACCTTGACATCGTACCTGAGAAGCTCTCCTTAAAGCCCCACTCCATCACTGCAGCTCAGATCAAGTTTTCACCCAAGTATGTACGTATGTACAGTATGTACTTACATACGTACGTATGTACTGCATATACATACGTATGCATGTACTGTATATACGTATGCATGTACTGTATATACGTATGCATGTACTGTATATACGTACGTATGCATGTACTGTATATACGTATGCATGTACTGTATATACGTATGCATGTACTGTATATACATACGTATGCATGTACTGTATATACGTATGCATGTACTGTATATACGTATGCATGTACTGTATATACGTATACATGTACTGTATATACGTACGTATGCATGTACTGTATATACGTATGCATGTACTGTATATACGTATGCATGTACTGTATATACGTATGCATGTACTGTATATACGTATGCATGTACTGTATATACGTATGCATGTACTGTATATCTTCTAATGTTTCGTCACCGTCAAAGCTAGGTTGAATTGTGAAGCGTTAAGTAATGAACTTACTACATTTTGCGTGGAAAATTAGAACGTTCTTAGTAACAGTTTCAACATATTATCAAAGTATCTTAGTACGTTGTTGCTCTACGTTATAAGCCTCGTGATGATGCTCTCCCCATTGCTCCTCTAACTGCTGCTCTTCAACCTGGCGTTCCATTTCTGATAGTAAAAGAACACCTTCCAGGTCCGAATCTCCCTCAGAACCACCAAAAACTCATAAGAAATCTTAATCATCATTTTGTATTGCCATAACGTTATGTATAAATCATTTGATGTTGCTAAAATCAAAAATGTACTAAATTTTGAACATACGCACCTATCAGCTTTCTACACTGCATTTAAATGCTGTGCTAAACCTCTATAATATGGCACGTGCAAACACTTTTATACATGTGGTACTATAGTAGATGGTTATTTTTGAGCATACGTACATGCATACATACGTACGTGTATATCTCAGTTTCATTCACGTTCAAGAGGGAGGGGGCAGTGTCACAGTGTAGTGACAGAAGTCTGGGGTGTAGGCAGTAATCTGTGAGATTCTGTTAGCTAGGGTGTGTGGAGGTGAACCTCCTGTGTGAGAAATTGATTTTTAACCTTGTAAGGTGATATCTGTGGTCATCTTAGACCAATTTAATTTTCCATGGGTGAGGCAGCTACTGTCTCAACCACTAAATGAAATCCTGTATGCATGTCCTGTGTACGTACGAGCATACGTATATGCATACAGTGTGTGCATGAACAACTTACACGTAATTATTGTATTTGTTCCCTTTCTCTCTGCCACAGTCTCTCTCTTTGCTCGAGCAGTGAAGATCCCTTTAGAGTTGAAGTGACAGGGAGGATTCCTAATCAGGTCAGCACCAATTGTCTACACAGATTGTGACTGAATCAGAAATTCACTAACTACGTACGTAGCTGTAGTTCACCTGCATATGTACATGTACGTATGTACATACGTACGTACGTACGTACGTACATACGTACGAGTGTGTGATTATTTGTCAGTATTCTGAATGATCCAACTGAAAATGTGTGCAGTGTGTACGTATTATGTATGTTTTGTGGGTGAGCCAATACACATTGTAACATGCATTTGTGTGTATTGCGTGCATGAGAATTGTACAGCTTTCTCCTTGTGTTCAGACTCTCCCAGTGAAGTTTTCCATTGCTGCTGTACTGACCAGAGCAGAGCTGGAGATTGGCAAGTCTGAGGTGGACTTTGGCTGGTGTGGTACCCAAGAGTCAGTCCTGTCCTCACTGGACGTCACCAACAAGTCCCTCCTACCACAGGAGGTGGGGTTTGTTGGGCTGCCTAATGTGAGTGTGTACGCATTGTGTGAGGCATTGCTTGTGCTTGTGCTTGTGCTTGTGCCTGTGCTTGTGCTTGTGCTTGTGCCTGTGCTTGTGCTTGTGCTTGTGCAGTTCAACTTGTACTTCTGTGTGTGGGGAGTAGAGTGGATTGCTGGATTGTTGTGTGTATACACTAGTGTGCGTACATACCGTATGTTACGTACAGTATATGTGTGAATGTCTAACAGTGTGTTTGCTGTACTGGATGAAATGTTGGGAGGAATCTGCTAAATCGCCTCTGTAATCTGTTCTTTATTATTTCTGAATCATCTGAAAATATGTACATACGTATGTACATGTACGTACGTATGTACAGTATGTACGTACGTATGTGCTTGTACATGTACGTACGTACATGCGTATATACGTATGTACGTATTTGGTGTGTAGTTAAATGTATAACTTACTGTACGTACGTGCACACATGCATATGTACGTAGGTACGTATGTATATACTTATGTATGTAGTTACTCTCATATTTCAATCACATCAAGCATTTCCAATATGTATGTATGATGTATGTACGTACATAATTTCAACTGTTTAATAGCATGTTTGCATGTACGTACGTAATATGGCATTGTATGTGCGTATGTACGTATGTTTCCCCTCAGATGGTGGATGTGCAACCATGTGATGGATTCCTAACTCTCTTACCACTCGAAACAGTCAGTTTCAAAGTCATTGTGTCACCAACAAAACCAGGAGTAAGTGTACTGCATACAATATGTATACACACATGTACAGTGTGTGATGCCTATGGTATGTACATACATACATATTTAGCTAAACATAATATTTATGTATGTATGTACGTACGTATGTATGCACATTCTTATGCACATGTGTATATGTGATCAGTGTAACTACTGTATCTAGGGGTTTAATTGTTTGCATGGTTTCTACATACATACGTATTTGTAGGATATAACTATGAGAAATACGTACGTACATGTACTAACAGGCTATAGCACCACTGATGTACTGTACGTACTATTGTACAGAATGTGGACTGTCTAAGTCTAAGCAGTACTGACTGTACAGGAACCTGTGCCCACTCCACCATTTCATGCCCTCTCTAGACTTGCACGGGAACTGCCGTGAATAGGTTGTGTACCTTAGGTTCAGTGATGCACCACTGTGGGTGAGAGACAGGTGGTCCTTGTACTGAGGTCCATTAGTATCACTGGTGTGGTACATGTACCAGTCTAGTCCAGCCAGCTGCGACCCACATTCATTCATAGGCGCTGATGGCGGGAAAGGGAAGCAGTCTCTGTAGACAGGCAGTACTTCTATACAGGTGCTCATGCTGTACGTAATGTGGTGTCTTGTTAACATACGCTTGTATGTACGTATGTACATATGTCTTGATTTATGCAGCCGTTCTCTTTCAACCTCACGTGCATGACTGCTGGTGGCAAGTACGTACTTTGTGTTAGTGAAGGTGTACTGTATGTGCCTGTTGGATTACATGTAAATGTAATAAATAGTAGTCATTTATTGTGCAATTCAATCTTGCAGATACGTAACTTGTTACATGTTTAGAATGCACATGCCCAGGGCTGCAGACACACCTGTTACTTCTTCCTGAAGAGCTTGGATACCTTGCTCTGCACCACCTGCTGTACACACTCTGCACCACCTGCTGTACACACTCTGTACCACCTGCAGTACACACTCTGTACCACCTGCTGTACACACTCTGTACCACCTGCAGTACACACTGTGCACCACCTGCTGTACACACTCTGTACCACCTGCTGTACACACTCTGTACCACCTGCTGTACACACTCTGTACCACCTGCTGTACACACTCTGTACCACCTGCTGTACACACAAAGTGGGTTATTTCTTCGTGTAAGACTTACACGAAGAAATAACCACCTGCTGTACACACTCTGTACCACCTGCTGTACACACTCTGTACCACCTGCTGTACACACTCTGCACCACCTGCTGTACACACTCTGTACCACCTGCAGTACACACTCTGTACCACCTGCTGTACACACTCTGTACCACCTGCAGTACACACTGTGCACCACCTGCTGTACACACTCTGTACCACCTGCTGTACACACTCTGTACCACCTGCTGTACACACTCTGTACCACCTGCTGTACACACTCTGTACCACCTGCTGTACACACAAAGTGGGTTATTTCTTCGTGTAAGACTTACACGAAGAAATAACCACACTTTGTACCACCTGCTGTACACACTCTGCACCACCTGCTGTACACACTCTGCACCACCTGCTGTACACACTCTGTACCACCTGCTGTACACACTCTGTACCACCTGCTGTACACACTCTGTACCACCTGCTGTACACACTCTGTACCACCTGCTGTACACACTCTGTACCACCTGCTGTACATGTACGTAGTATTCTACCATACACATACCTTTACTTACAAAATAGCCCCACACAAAGTATTCCCCTTGCTAGCATGCGTATGTATCTTGCTCGTAGGAAGTACAGCATTCCCTGTAATGGCACAGCTGTGCAGTCCCCCCTGAGACTGGATGCCAACACTGTCTACTTTGCTGGCACACCAGTCTACAGCCATTCGGTGGCCTCCGTCACTTTGAAGTGTGACAAGAACAAGGACAGCAGTCATAAAGGAAGTTCAAGAAGTTTTGAGTTCTGTCTTCCCAAATCTTCTCCTGTCTCCATTTCTCCCCTTTCTGGGGTTATAACGGAAGGAAAGGTTTGTCCTTGAGAGTATCAGGACATACAGTACGTACTGTACATGTTATGTATGCATACTTACGTACATATGTGTGTACATGCATTGGTACATACGTACGTACGTACGTACGTACATGTATGTACATACGTATACATACAGTATGTACATGTGTGTCTTAGTATGTACATACGTATGTCTATACCACAAATTGCTTGTAGCTTCAGTTTTGGGCACTAACATGATTTGTCTCAAACATAGATTTCCAATAATCTATGAATGCATGCATGTTTTTCCTACAAATGTATTAAATGGAGAAAGAAGGCATGCTGGACTGACATGTCTTAAGATACGTACCTGGGAGAACACTGGGTATGTGCATTCATAGTGATGGATGTCCCCGAATTACCCCCAAAATCTACAGAAGCAGAAAATAGAAATCCAGTTCCATCCTAAGCTGGACAAGGAGGTTATATCAGCTGAAACAGATCGGTTGATAGCAGAGGCGGAAGAGGAGAGAAGGAGAGCTGTGGAAGCAGCCAAACTCAAGAGAGAAGAAGAAGCAAAGAAGGAGATTGTCACCAGTCAGGTCTGTGTGAATGCTTCTTCTGTGGTAGCAGTAGTCAGATCTGTGTGAAGGCTCTTGCATTGTAGCAATAGTTATAGGAGTTGTGTCTATGGAAATGTTTCTTGCTGTCAGGTCTGTGTGCATGCTTCTTGCTGTCAGGTCTGTATGCATGCTTCTTGCTGTCAGGTCTGTGGGAATGCTTCTGGCATTAGCAGCAGTAGGAGCCCGGTTTGCGTGCAAGTTACCAGCTGTAGGTTGTACTACAATAAGGTCTCCGTATTTGAACACCTGATTATCCAGAATGTCTCTAATCTGACCATATTCCAAGATACAGTCACCATATTCCAAGATACAGTCACCATATTCCAAGATACAGTCACCATATTGAACTACACTAAGAGTCACTCAATAATCCGACAACCTCTGTAATCTGACACATTGCTTCTTGCCCACAGAGTGTCGAGTTATGGCAGTTCCACTGTACATAGTAGTCAGCTGTATGTCAACCCTACCACCATGCAGTATGTAGCAGTCAGCTAACCCAAGGTTGTTTGTACAAAGAATAACAGCCATCCTTGGTGCCTAGGATGGTAGCTAAAGCCCCTCCTAAATTAAGCTTACCCAACCCAACCAAACCACACCCAATTTTGGCTTATATCAATCTCTATTTAACCATTTTATTCGTGGTTCACCCATACTGCAATAGCAAGTATGAAAGAGTGGTGAGGCAAGCTGGGTCTGTTTTTTGACACTGCATGGTCGTGTTTGTGAACACTACCAGAGGGGTTAACACTGCCACCATGTGGACACTAGCACCATGTGAACATTACCACCATGTGGACACTAGCACCATGTGGACACTAGCCCCATGTGGACACTAGCACCATTTGAACACTAGCACCATGTGGACACTAGCCCCATGTGGACACTAGCACCATGTGGACACTAGCCCCATGTGGACACTAGCACCATGTGGACACTAGCACCATGTGAACACTACCACCATGTGGACACTAGCACCATGTGGACACTAGCACCATGTGGACACTACCACCATGTGGACACTAGCACCATATGGACACTACCACCATGTGGACACTACCACCATGTGGACACTACCACCATGTGGACACTAGCACCATATGGACACTACCACCATGTGGACACTACCACCATGTGGACACTAGCACCATGTGGACACTAGCACCATGTGGACACTACCACCATGTGGACACTACCACCATGTGGACACTACCACCATGTGGACACTACCACCATGTGGACACTACCACCATGTGGACACTAGCACCATGTGGACACTACCACCATGTGGACACTAGCATGTACAAAGTGCTGGAGGTTACCATCGATAAACAGCTGTTGTCTACTACTGTTTTAACGGCTCATGAGTGTGCACTCATGAACAGTGTGTCCTAATTATTTCGTCAATCTAAATTTTTATGATAGTTTGTAATGCATCCAATTGTTGAGTTGTCTGTGTACTTTTATGTATTCACTTCTCACGAGGGCAGCCATGCAGTTAACCTGGTAAGAAATGTGATGACAGAAGCTTACTACTCACCCTTACATTCTGTACACATTTAAAGCTGCTAATTGACTCCCGTTTACATGCATCTGTGTGTACTGTATGTGTGTATGTACATAGGTACATATGTGTGTTGTATAGTGAAACCTCTGTAATAAGGACACCACTGGAACCACAGTAAGCTGTCCTGTATATGGAGGTGTCCTTATTTCGGAGGATTCACCTGTACACATGTCAATGTGAGGGACATCAAATGGGACAGAGCAGAGCATGGCGTCCTGTTTAAGGAGGTTTCTGCATTTTAGAAGTGTCCTTTAGTACAAGTTTCACTGTATACTGTACAGTGGTCAGTAGTGAGTATATGGCAAGCCTGTAGGCTTTGTACAGTGTCAGCTGAAATATATAATGATGCTTATGTCCATACTTTCAAGCTTGAAGTGTGATACAACATGGGTGGGAACAAGATGGGTTGTTTTGTGTGTGTAGCTGTGTCTGTGTGTATGTGCGTACGTATGTAAGCTGCCCTTTCTTCTGCTACATCTCATGCTTTTGCTTTGCATGTTTGAATCGGTTGACTGTGCTCTTCTTTCTCTGTAGAAGAAAGGCAGAAAGACACCAAGCGGAGCAAAGGGTAAGCCGCAAAAGGGAAGCGTTGAGACACCAGTAGCTACTACTGAGGACACACCATTATCCGTGAAGATAGACCGGTGAGGGTATGGGATACCGTGCACTCTTGAGGTTTGCTTTGGCTGTTGCTTATGCACTTGTATGTATGGAGAATGTGCACGTACAGTAGAACCTGTCTACAGCAGCCACCTGTTTACAACAGACACACCTGTGTGGCCAAAACAGTGATAGTGCATTGTATGTATTTTACCACTGTATAGCAGCCAGGTACATACGTACATACATACGTTCATACATACGTACATAAGTACGTACGTACATACATGGTGTACATTATGTACGTATGTGCGTACATACGTATGTGCTCTTCTATACATGAAAGCTGGACTGAGGAGTACTGTAGCCTTTGATTTTCAATGTCCTATCACATTTGTATTCAGCAGAACTTGCTGCTAGATCCACTTGTCAGAAATTCAATGTGCAGCCTTGTCTCTTATCTACACCTACTGTATCTACGTATGTGTGTACAGTGGAACCTGCACAAATGGCACTCATTGGGGAATGAAAAACAGTGCTGGATTAGTACGTAGGTTGCTGGATTATAGAGTGTCAGTTTGTATGGTGAAGATTAATAATGGCTGGTACCAGAGAATCTGGGCCAGTTAGGTGAATGCTGGTTTATAGAGGTGTCGGATTGGGCAGGGTCCACTGTATTTATCTATGTGTGTGTGTGTGTGTGTGTGTGTGTGTGTGTGTGTGTGTGTGTGTGTGTGTGTGTGTTATATCTATTTATCTAAATATCATTGCAATTTCATATGCTAATCACTTCTTGTGTACAGTGCATGTGTGCTACATAATATCATGTTAACAAATACGTACATGAGAATGTGTATATGTACTGTGTGTGCGTATGTTTGGATGCAAGTAAAGTATTTTGCACATTGTCTTGTTCAGCTCACAGTACGTCAGTGCTGCCCAACAGGAGCTCCTGGCCAAGTACTCTCCACAGACATTTAATCTAAGGATACCATGTTTTGTGTCTGTCCCGAACTGCTCCTCCAGCTCTGAGCAGAAGTACAGGTTTGTTTTGCCCCGTCCCTTGCTGTTATGGTGGACCTGTTTGTCATTGTCCATGAAGTGTGTGTGTGTGTGTGTGTGTGTGTGTGTGTGTGTGTGTGTGTGTGTGTGTGTGTGTGTGTGTGTGTGTGTGTGTGTGTGTGTGTGTGTGTGTGTGTGTGTGTGTGTGTGTGTGTGTGTGTGTGTGTGTGTGTGTGTGTGTGTGTGTGTGTGTGTGTGCTTGTCCCTGTATGTATGTATGTACACTACATGCACAACTTTATTCTACATGGCATGTGCAACTGCATCACCTATCTAATCATCAGCCACCTTAAAGTGGTCTAAACACTGCAGATACCACCTTATGGATAAGAGCAAAGATCAGTTTTCTCTGGGAAGTGTACCCCAGACTGTCCTGGTTGTTAGTGTGTACCTCCACACCATCACATACGTGCATCTTATACCTCCCCCTGCCCCGCCCCCTAACACACATTGCTATTGTACTGTAGTGTTGCCACCCCCAAATGTTTCTTTTCCTAGAAAAACCTTTCATACGTGCACTGTATTAATGTACATGCGTACACATGTATCACAAATAATGTCTGCTAACAAATATGGCTACATACGTACGTACATATGTATGTATGTATGTATGTACGTATGTCTGTTGGTACGTACTATACATGGTAGCACTTATGTATGTGCTTCTCTGTAAGTATACATACGTACATACGTATGTACGTATGTACATACGTACATGTACGTGTCTTCAACACATGTAATTGTGGACGTATGTATGTATATACCTACAGTGTACGTGTGTGTGTGTGTGTGTGTGTGTGTGTGTGTGTGTGTGTGTGTGTGAAGTACAGAAAAACTTGGATAGTAAGTACCCTCAAAGGAAGGAAAAAGATACGTAGGTACTCACTATCAGAGGTGCTTACTATCCAAAGTGCTTTCAATGGTATTGCATGAGGTAGGGACAGGGCAATGAGTATTTGCTATCCAGGAGTACTTACTAACCCAGGTACTTGCTAACAGAGTTTGACTGTACTGTATCTTGGTGTAACTTTGTATGTAGTCCACTGTGCTGATTAGCATCACAATTATGTACGTACAGTACGTACGTACATATATACACATCCATGTTCCCTTTTCTTAGACAAGAAGAGGCCATCTTTCTCGACATAAGTGCACGCTCCGTACGTCCTTCTCTGATAGTAGCCTCACAGCATGGACAGGCAAAGATGGACTTTGGTACAGTTGTTGTCGGTGAGTCACTTCATTCATGGTATACCAACAGTGTAATGTTTTATGGTGGTTAGTACGTCAGAAGCAGGTATACAAGTATTTGTGTGTTTCATGCTCTCATGATCGCTTTCTTTATAAACATGTTTGTTCACTCTTTGTAAATTCTCAGTGAATCACTTCACAATTGACAGTTTTCCTTAGTTGAATCTGAGGACCAGGGCTTTGTTTGAGGGATTTAGGATGTTAGGGAACACATTGTTCAACTGTTGGGTGGGGAGGCGGGGACCCATTGGAAATGGTTGGACAATGGGCTTGTACATGTGGATACTGTGCATGTTTTCATCCCATTTGGTTTCTCAAGTACCGTCCCCTCCTCTCGGGCAATTTCTAAATGAAGATCGGAGGACTTTCTGAAATGGTGTACCTACCTAGTGAGATGAGGTCTTATTGACTGTACTTTGGCCAGTTTCATCTCCTCATTCTTCCCTTAGACTAAACAGAAGCATTTCCACTTCATAGTACAGCACACCAGGGTTACAGAGTACTTTTTATGAGTAAATATACGTACATATGTATGTTAAAAATGGGCTATTTGTATGTATTGTACTCCTATGATTGCTCCTTGCACCAGGTCAACCTGCATACAGACTAAATCTCCTGTCCTTCCTGTGTAGGTGAACGGGTTGTCAAGGAAATTCACATTACGAACATTTCAGAGTCTGCCATTGGCATAACCACACCTTTACTGGATCCCATGGGACCTTTCCAAATACTCAACACTTTCAGGAAGATTGACCCGGGAGGCAAACATCGTGTAGTGGTTGCCTTTGCCCCCCAAGAAGCGACCAGCTATTTCGAGCCTATTGACCTAGTGTATGGAGAAGACAGCTTTCTTCGGTTGACCTTCACTGGAGTGGGAGTGGACTGTGACGTACATCTGGAGGGTGTGGAGGAGGGAGGGGTCGATTTTGGACACACCCTCAGTGGGGATGTTGCGACAAGGACTCTAAAGGTAGAGTGTGTACATGTGTGTACAACCTAGGTCTAGTTCTAGGTCTCATATGTCGTAGTATGTGTTCTCTCCCATTAGTATGCATACGCATGTACGTACGTACGTATATACATACACATGTACAAGTGCTTGTCTGTACGTATGTAAGTATTAGTTGTGTCCCTCCCAAGTGGGATGTGCAGCTAATGCAATCACACTTTTCTTTAATCACCGAGGGCGTCAGCTCTCGGTGATTAAAGAAAAGTGTGATTGTATGACTGCACATCCCACTTGGGATAGTCTCGTTTCCAGACCATGACACAAGTACCTGTACAGTGTGTGTACATCCATACATGCATAGTTTATGTGTACATGATCACATATTTTGTATTCATATGTGTACTTTGTCCACAGCTGAAGAACAGCACTGCTGTCCCTGTTGGGTTTGGGATAACGCTGCTCAGTCATACAGAGGACACCAGAGTACACGGTAAGTAAGATGTCCTATTAGCACAGCTACTGGCCAGGCATTTGTACTCCTCCTTAGTACTGCCTGCCCAACAGCCCTATGTACATATGTATCTACATACGTACATGCTTGCTACTTTTGTATTAGTTATGTATGTACGTATGTAGTATTGTTTCAACATGGTTTTGGAGCACTGTTGTAATTCAGAGCAAGCCTTTAACTCTTACTATTGTTTATTAAAGTTGCCCAACAACAACATCTACTCAGTCCTAATCTAGAAAACTGTACTGACAAGAGAGAATGTGTTTTGTTTGTGGTTGGCACTCCTTTTGGGTGACCATTCCTATCTATCCCACTTTACCCTACTACATATGTACTGTAGGTACAATACTGTGTAGTACTGTACATACAGTATTTATTATCAAACAATACTATACAATAGAAAATAATAATTACAGATGGAGTAACTGTATAGGAAAAAGTATTGTCATAAACATGCAGTACTAGGCACACTGTGTAGTACTAGGCACACTGTGTAGTACTACGTAGGTACACTGTGTAGTACTAGGTACACTGTGTAGTACTAGGCACACTGTGTAGTACTAGGCACACTGTGTAGTACTAGGTACACTGTGTAGTACTAGGTACACTGTGTAGTACTAGGTACACTGTGTAGTACTAGGTACACTGTGTAGTACTAGGTACACTGTGTAGTACTAGGTACACTGTGTAGTACTAGGCACACTGTATAGTACTAGGCACACTGTGTTGTAATACTGTACAAATAGAGCGTAAGCTGTACTTAACTATGCACATTACATACGTATGTACTGTGCTTGGGTGTGTGTATTATTTGTGCAGTATGTGTATATTGCTAGTATGTACCATTACCACGTGCTGTCGCTCATAGCCAGGTGTTGTACACGATCGCTTAACATGGATCATTTACTCAACTTTCTAATATGCATGCTCCAGTTCTTGTCTTGGTTGTTGGGTTGGTACTGCTCGCACGGGTCATAGGTATATCCATTTGCACTCCTGTTAGGCGTATCCAATTTCAGTGGGAACAGTGTATTTGAATTCAATCCATCTTGTGGTGAGATACCCTCAGGTGAGCTAGTGCAGCTGTGTCACAGTAAATGTGCACGTGTGTATGTATGTATGTTTGTACGGTACATACTGTATGTTCGTACATATGTGTGCATAAGGTGCATGCATTTGTCGACTAGATTTGTGTGTGTGTGTTTGTGTGTGTGTGTGTGTGTGCGTGTGTGTTTATGTGTGTGTGTGTGTGTGTGTGTGTTGTGTGTGTGTGTGTGTGTGTGTGTGTGTGTGTGTGTGTGTGTGTATGTGTGTGTGTGTGTGTACTGTACATGTGTGTGTGCTTGCTACTGTATTGAATAGAATTTCACTATAGCGTATCCCAGGGAAACACTAAAATGTCTTCCCTGTATTGAAAATTCACCCTAACAAGTCACAGCAGAGCTTTATCTGAGCTTATTCTTACAGTGAACATATGCAATGACATAGAAATCACTGTGAAAGTCTCTTTGCTTGCCTATAAAATGATACGTATAATATATTTTATACATACATACATGTGTCATGGTGCGGGGGCGAAAGTTGGGTGGATCAAAGAGTACCGCGGGCTTACATTCACGATGTAGCCCTGCTACTCGGATGTAGCCCAGGTCAAGGGTCTTGTCAATCTCCTGCCAGCCAAAACCCATTCATGCCTCATTAATTAATAGTTGTCAATTGTCACATTTTGCAGTGTTTTGCTTCACCATGACACATAATAGTTGTATCCTGCCTTGGTGTGCTACAGCAGCATAAAGTGCCAATTAATTGACCTCGGGCTGCGCCCTCGGTCAATTAATTAGCACTTTATGGCTGCTGTAGCACACCAAGGCAGGATACAACTATTACATAAGTACATACATACGTAAGTACATACATATGTATGTATGTATGTGGTATTAGCAGATTCTCATGGTATACGTACAGTATGTACGTAGATGCGTATGGTGTACATTTGGTCTCCTCAAGTTCCATGCTTTATAAAGAAATGTACATAAGTATGCAATATGTGGGTACTTACGTATGTAAGTATACATGAAATATTGTTGTCCCTACATACTGTACATACGTGTGTACTTGGTACAGAATGTTTATAGCCCATTTTGGCCTTCTGTATCTGGTTTCTCAGCCCACCTAAGCCTAGCCCAACCTTATTATCTCATCCCCTATGCACTCACATATATAAGTACATATGGGCACACATGTGAACACTTGACTTCTCACATGTATGTATGAACACACACACACGCACGCACGCACGCACGCACACACACACACACACACACACACACACACAGATGAGCAAGTGCACACACCCAGACACAAACTTTGACCATTTTAAGTAATTTTCCTCCTCTCTCTCTTTCTATTATTATCCCACCTCTGCCTCTCTCTCTTCTACTTTCAATGTCCATCTATTACATTTATGTCATTTCCTGTGTTCTATGGGTTCTGCAGTGCCTCGGTGTGTGCACTGCCAGTTTCATGACCCCTCTATGCACGCACCATTTGTTAGTGCGTACTTTTGGATAATCTGAACATGTGTAGTGACTTTATGGCTTCTTTTCAGTACTTTATTGTCATGTTGTTTAGTGTGTTTACCCCGCAACGTTGTCTTGCACTTGTTGACTGGTGCATGCGTACACACTTGTATCCTGCCTTGATGTGCGACAGCAGCATGAAGTGGAAATTGATTGACCTGGGCTGCACCCTCAGTCAATCAATTAGCACTCTATGGCTGCTGTAGCACACCAAGGCAGACTACAACCATTACGTACATATGTACTTACGTATCTGTACATGTACAGTAAGTATACATACATACGTATGAATTTCATGTACGTACGTACGTACGTATGTAGTATGGAGATGCAAAGTGTTTATATACGTATGTACGTATTCCACTGTACATATGTACACATTTACACATGTACTGTACATATGCACATGTACAATACCACTGAAATTATATTTACATATGAATGTTGTTGTTTACATGCGTACATATAGTATGTACTGTACAAGTGCTTAGCACTTACGTACAGTGAACATGTCGATTTGCTCATGTCTGTGTTTTTCCTGCTGTTCTGCTGTGTACTCCTTATGCTGTGTTTGTAGGTACAACAAGGGACATTACCGTCACATTCCTTCCCGACCATCCAAGTCTTCTGTATGCCAACAAGGCCCGGATTAGGATAAATTCTAGGGTTGGTTGAATCTCGTATCTGCATTGCCTTCCTACAGTTATCCCTTGTACCACTGATGTCACTAGGAGAGTATATGGGTAATCTGGCTTATGTGTCATACCTCATTCCAGAGCAATGCTTTTGAGTTCTATCTAAAAGGAAAAGTTTGGGAGACAAGTATGTATCTCCTGGAGAGAGAGGCCTGTCAAATACAGCCAGAATCTTTGCTACCACAGAGCTATGGTGTGTATTGTACACTCTCACTCACCGTTTTAGCTGTGTATGTGTGTGTGTGTGTGTGTGTGTGTGTGTGTTGTGTGTGTGTGTGTGTGTGTGTGTGTGTGTGTGTGTGTGTGTGTGTGTGTGCATGTGTGTGTGCATGCATGTGTATGTACATGTGTGTGTGCGTGTGTATGCGCATGTGTGTGTATGTGTATGTGTGTGTGTGTATGTGTGGTGTGTTTGTGTGTGTGTGTGTGTGTGTGTGTGTGTGTGTGTGTGTGTGTGTGTGTGTGAGCGTGTGTGTGTGTGTGTGTGTGTGTGTGTGTGTGTGTGTGTGTGTGTGTGTGTGTGTGTGTGTGTGGGCATGTGTGCATGTGTGCAGTATGGTAGCCACTCTTCTGTTTATCCTACAGATCAGCCATCACTTGTAGTGAACTTTGTCAAGTGCTTGAGAGAAGACTCACTCTCCATTGACAAGAAGCAAGTTGAAATTGGCTCCATCAAGTCTACTAGTGTTAAGAAGGTGGGTACCTCATACGTATCTACGTACGTACAGTACATAGTATGTGTAACTCTGTGTGTGTGTGTGTGTGTTGTGTGTGTGTGTGTTGTGTGTGTGTGTGTGTGTGTGTGTGTGTGTGTGTGTGTGTGTCTGCATGTGTGTGTGTGTACCATGATACATACGTACGTACGTATGTATGTGTGTACTTTAGTTTTTGTACAGTATATACGTACATACCTGCATAATTGTTATGTATGTAGTCAAATCTAGTATTATACATTACAACAACAAGTTGGGCACTAGAATTAAAGGTGGATCAGTCATGTACCCTTTGCAGGTAGGCCAGGGCTACTGGTGACAGTTCCTTTGGCTAGCACCCAGTAGAATGCTACGTGTGTGTTGACCAGTATAGTTGCACATTGCACGTCAATCGCACACTTGCAAGTGATAGTGAAAGTGTGTGCCATGTGTTTGTGTCCAGACATGTGTACACACGTACATCTATCAATACAATAGATGGTATTGATCTATGGGGTTTCTTTTGGGAAAATGGGAGGGGAGGGGACTCTGCATAGTGATGTGAGGGTGGGCAGATACACATATGGTAATGTGGAGGTACGTATATACATACTATGTGTGTGTGAGGGGGGGGGGGGTATATGTTCCATTGGAAATCTTTGAGTTTTAGGCTTCATAAGGAGCATGTACGTATGTATCTAAGGCTATTCTGGACAGACCACTAAAGTACTGTAGGTTTACACACACATGTACGTATATGCATGTATGTATATCACTTTTGCAACTGTGCATGTGTATTGCAGAAAGATGCCCCCCCCCCCCCCCGAGTTGCTTGCCACAGTTGAACTATGTACAAATAGAGCCAATGTGCACTGTATGGACAGATACTGGAATGCGAACTGATTGTGGCTTAATGTGAATGATTTTGTGGCTGATGTACTATCTTTGCTGTGCACTGAAACCACTGTTAGGTAATCACCCTTTGAACTGCTGACAATGCTAGTTTAGAGGTGTTTCCGGCCCAGTAGGGTTTTACATATGTACAAAGGGATGTGTACAATGTACAAGTCTTGAACAATGCACTCAGTTTGATGAAGGCTTCAGATTAAGGGGGTTTCAATTTAGAGGGGTTTCACTGAATGTTTTGGTGCCTTGCCGTTCCACATTCTACCTCCACGTACGTATTATACCAATGGATATTTGCTGTTCTCATGTACGTACGTATGTGTGTGTTGGCTTCTCGTAGAATGGTGGTGAGTTCTCCTTTGATCCCATTCAAGGCACAGATGCCAAATGCTTTGCAATTGAGCCTATGAAGGTGAGCATGAGATTTGTACATACGTACGTAATTACATACATACATACGTAGGTACATATGCATGTGCGTGAGTCGTATGTCCATACAAGCACACATTATGAAAGGGTTCATGTACATACGTACGTACTTACATAATTCGGTTGCGCCATTAAAGTGTGCCCTTTTCAATGCATGAAATCCTGTGATCCCTCAGTGTGTCTACTCCTGTACAATGTATAACGTATACATAGTACTGTATGCTTGCGTGTGCAAGGTATACCCTGCTTCACTTTTGGCCAGAGTTCTTACACAATGTACATGTATATATCTGTATTGCTAATCTCGTCAATATATACCCAAGTACGTACATCATTTGTTCATCTGTTAATACGTATGTGTGCGTGCGCCATACATTCGTTGCTGCATAAGCCCTTACAGATCTTTCTTTTATATTTATCTCTTGTGGACTTGCTGGCCCACTATTATGCTGACCCACTATTATGCTGGTGACTGTCAGGCTACCGTGGAAGGAGGTGGTCACAAGACAGTCACTCTGTCCTTCTGTCCACCAAAAGGAGAATCAGTGAGTGAACCTCCGATTTGTAATGCTGCTGTGCAGACTGAATAGTGTAGCATTCCTTCAGATACAGTATTTATTCTAACAGACAAAGATCATGCTTTGCTGTGCTGCAAATATATTAATCACTTGATATTCAATGCACTTCTAGTCAGTCATCTTGTTTGTGGACCAGGGAGCATTAGATTGCCACGATTCTACTGTAATGAAATATGTGTTTATTGTATTCGCACACTTGTATGATAATCATTGGACCTTGTATTGCAGCACTGTCAGAATGTATGGGTAGGACTGGTGCAGTATATGACATTGTATGTATGTTTGCATGTGTGTATGTACAATAATCTTTGCTACTTTGTTGCAAGCACATGTGTTTAGCATATGTATTTAGCATCCCTCTATTTTGAACTTGGTAGAACCCTCTATTCCAGACCCCCGACTTGCAGACACCCCTCTAATATGGACACATGCCACTGGAACCAAACGATTCACTATACTTTGCCGTAGTACATCTTCAACTCCTGAAATGAGGATACCTTAACAATCAGGACAGTCCTTTTGATTCCAAAGTGTCCGGAATAGAGGGTTCCAATTGACGCATACATGCAACAATGTGTGTGTAAGGTTCATTTTACTTCATCCACTCCTTGCATGTATTTTGTTCTTGTAGCATTCTTCAATGGACGGGACAACTACGGTAGGTCCTTGTCTTCATCTTATCACCATAATGATTTAGTACAATGACTGTGAACAATTGTTAAGTTAATTGTTTAATTTATGCATTTACTCCAAGTCATTGTTTGATGTCCTTATCTTATTATTAGCATTAGGTATTTGTACATATGTGTATTAGATGTAACAATGCGGTGTACAATCAAGTTGTGAACCCTTGTGTTAGGATTACTGTAACAATAGTTTCGGTTGTGTATAGTGTGTACTATGTATATGTACTTACGTATGTGTATTTGCCCTTCGTCTTACAACAGGACAAATATCCTGCACTTACTGTGCGTTTTAAAGTGGTGTTTCCTGCAGGAAAATTTCAAAAAGAATACTCGATACTTTGTAATTTTACTTAACAATGTGATTTGTGTCTGTATGATAGCATGGCAGCATGCATTTGTAGATAGTGTATTTGGCAAAATCCAGGACATATCTGTTAGGAATTGAGGCTGAAAGGACCGAATTGAATTCAAATTTCCATTGGGCAGCAATGCAAGCTGTACGCTGGGGTACCCCGTGTTTACACTACTAAGTGAAACTATGGTGTATACTAAGGGAAACAATCGTATACTAAGGGAAACACTGGTATACTAAGGGAAACAATGGTATACTAAGGCAAACTCTGGGATACTAAGGGAAACAATGGTATACTAAGGGAAACAATGGTATACTAAGTGATACAATGGTATACTAAGTGATGCAATAGTATACTAGGTGAAACACTGATACACTATAAGAAAAACAATGGTATACTATATGTAAACCAATGGTATACTATGATATTTTACATACATTTGTATGTACACTTCTGTTCTTCATATATCTTGTAGCTAACTCTCAAGGGAGAACCCAGTGTCCAACAGATCAAGCTTGTCTTGCGGGGGATGATTGTGGACTGACCTTTTCAACCTTACCTGTATTTGTATGCAATACTGATGACTGTGTGTATTAGTATACAGAATGTACCTGTACATACACAAGTTTTATTTGGACCATTGGTGATATTCCATCATGTGAATGCATACTATGTACGTTGTGTAAGCTCGGTGTTGTCACGATAAGCAGCACGGCTGTGATTATGCTAGTTAAGGCATAGTTGTAGGAACGAGAGGAGGATAGGCGGGGGGAACAGGTTAATGTAATGTTTAATTTAAAAGTAGGGACCAATATTAATATATTATCATACATGTGTCGACCTGTATAATATGTGTGCAGTGACGGCATACCATATAGAATCATGCATGACCCATGCATATTGATTATTACAGTCGACATGCATGGATATACAACACTAGTACTATAGCAGGCCCATATTATTCTGCATTCATGCATTTTATAGAACCGGCTGCAACATATATATATATTATAGCACACACAAGCAGATACACCATATATGTGCCATATTATTATAATGCAAGATGTATCGATTTATATATAAAAATTAAAGAGCATGCATATAGTGCATGCACATGCATGTATAAATTTCCATATATCCTGTATCATGCATGTAATCTGCCAATATTATCGACCATGCATGCATGCATGTAATTCCCTTTTGCTTATATGTCTATAATATAGATCTTATAATAATATATTATACGTAATTATTTTATATAATATAAAGCTCATGCATACAGTACATGTACACTATAGGTCCATATATGTAGCATGCATGCATACATTTGCGCATGCATGAGCAGCTTTATGGGCGTGCATTGCATCCTCGAGCCCTATTATTTAGTAACTCGAGCCTCTCCGCCTTCCTACTTCTATCTGATCATGAAGTGCATGCATGTGGTGCTGTGCCTCCCCTCAATTTGGGAATTTAAGGATTATATACACCATTGGTTCTTAATTGCTGTACGTCTACAAAAGTGCAGCTAGCTAGCTCTATACCATAGATACTGTCTATGTCTACCCACTCTCACGCATAGACTTCGAACATCATCACATGCAATAGCTCAATATTAATTTAGGCTTACATTCCAGCTCTCTCTCCCCCGGCGTGCCGGCCAAGCTTATGCTTCTCCGTGCAGTCCCCCTCAGCATATATGTACACATTGCATGCATGTGGGACCTGGCTTGATCGCGCATTACACTATATCACATTTAATTGGTTCCCCAATCGAATGTAAATTATGTCAATATATTGTCGTAAATTAGGCCAAAATTGCAAGACAACTTATAATTCAGTATACTGGTGACTTGACGCAATTAATGTACAGATCGCCCTACAGATTGACAGTTAGATGTATGTGAATTGTAAGCTTACAGATACGCACATAAACCATTGATTGCATGTTGACCAGCCAGCTGCATATGAAGATGTACACAAATTGTTTAATTTTGGTCTCTTGGTTTTCTATTAATCCAGGTTCCCCGTTAAAATCCGCCCAGCTTATTGTGCTGATGGTGTTACCTTCAATAATAATAATAGTAATATTAATAATAATAGTTCAATTATACTCACTTAATAATTTGCATGTCAATGACTCATAATTATACCTGCTTTGAAGGAGGCTCATACTCATTAATTTTATTGATAGTAATCTAGCTATGGTGTGTGAATTGTGCAATAGCTAGAGACCGATGGGCGGTGAGGAGTGTACTCTAAGGGTTATAGTGCCTTCTAGTATCTATACATGTATATGGTACAAATAAACCGAAAATGAATACAGTCATTTTGCTTCGTTTGCGTGTTCATCCGTGTTCTCGCGAAAATGTCTTCCAGTGTTATAGCTTGTTTGACAAAATTTCGACATGAATATCTCGAACACGTTCTCAGACTCGGAGAACTAGTTTTAGCGTTTGCTATCGGAACGTCTACTCTTGTAGCGTTTGGGACGCAGTACTGGTCGGAGACAGAAGACTTTCACAAAGGATTATGGGTCAACTGTGGCAAAGACGCCCAAGGGAAATGTGATTTCTTGCCTATCACAGGAGAGCCAGGTAAGGGCATAACGTTGACCTCTGATGAGAGACAGCGTTTGGTAGTGACATGGCCGTTCGCGACTATGAAGCTGTACATGTTTTTGTGTATAATTTGTTGCCATATTATATTATTTGTCAGTTGTCACCCGTGTACGTGTTGGGAATTGTCAACCGTGTGCATGTGTTAGGTATGGCCGAGGGTATGGCGCTAGTATTTACAGAGCGCGCGGATTAAGCACGACATTTCCTGCAGTTTTAATTGAAAGCAGGCGACTATTCGTAATGCAGGGCCGGGTGTATTCCTTCAGCGAGTGAACGTCTGTCTGTCTGTGTGTCTGTCTCCTCGGATGTGTGTTACCTCGTATGGACATCCTGGATACGGTCTGATAGTGTTGAATACACGCACAGTCATTGATGTGCACAGCTTCTGGCCATTCTTTGATGCATGTTTCCTTTTATGTCTTGAATGTGTCATAACACAAAAATCTTGACCAGCCAGGCCTATCAGTAATTAGTTAGTAGCAGTTTGCAATGCAGGGTTGATTGTGTGCTGTTTTTAGTCAACATACGTTACTGTTGTGGAACCTCTATAATCCGACATGCTGTGTGTTAAATAGGTCTCAGTATGGTCTTATGTGGCAACTTCCTCAGAATATAGTCAGAATGGAGAAAATGTTGGATTATGGAGGTGTCAGATTACAGAGTTTCCACTGCATTTGAGCTCTTCAATTAAACACGTACTTTGATTTCCTAGACCATCTCTACAGGCAGCCTATGATTGGGGCGGGAAGTGAATTGCAGGGATAGGGAAGGAGGGGTGTATTTAGGGAGGGTGAGGGTCTGTGCGGGGGACAGTGATAGGGTAGTAGAGGTATATTTAGGGAGGGTGAGGGTCTGTGCGGGGGACAGTGAGGGTGCACCCATAGTTACCGTCTAGCGGGCCATACTAGCACTAACTGAGAACCACAACACACCTACACAATAACATCCTGCATATCAATAATCTAGGATTTCTTTATTTATTAATCTGACTCTTTGTTCTTGACTACATGAAAAATTGTACAAAAATCTGACAGCATTTTAATAGCTTTGTATAAATTTTGAGGACTTTGAAAGGGTTATTGAGGTTTCACATCATTCTCATTGCAGTTGTTTACTGTTTTGTTGTCTCCCTTTGCAGGTTACTTCATTGCAAGTAGGGTGTTCATGTCCTTCAGTTTGATCTGTGGACTGTTTGCGTCAGTGGTGGCCATTGTGAGCATGATTTACCAGAGAGGGAAGTTACAGGTGGTTGGAGGGATATTGTTTGGCTGCCAAGGTGTGTGTGTGTGTGTGTGTGTGTGTGTGTGTGTGTGTGTGTGTGTGTGTGTGTGTGTGTGTGTGTGTGTGTGTGCACTTTGAGACCGAGACCACCAAAAGTTGTTTTTAAAAGGTCTTTTTAGACAGGTTTCAATGTTCGGAGGCGTTATTCTGCCTATTACATATGTACACATGCACTTGTGTATGTACATACATACATACGTACATAGTGCTTGAGATACATTAACACCTGAGGGATGTTATGTCAGCTTGTTGGTATACTGTTGTCCAATATGATAAAACATTGTTTGAATGGTATTCCTTCCTTGGAATGATAGTGCACCATATTTTTGTGGATTCAATGCATCATAAATAGAATTTTGGGGACAACCTTAAGTACTGTGTATACTGTGATTACTATTGATCCACTGATAGGATGCCACTTGTTCATCAAGTCATACTGGTTGGTCACAGCCTGTGATGGTTTGTTGCATTGCAGTGGTTTATCATGGTTTGGAATGCATAGTACAGGGAGACCTCACTTATCCACACCTCATATGTATATCCGTTCCTTTGCCTCTGTAGTAGATTGTATGGGAATACATCAGTAATAATCTTACTCTACACTATGATACTGCTCCCTCATCTATCCAGTCCCCTCACTTTATCTGCAATTTCAACCAGAATGGATGTGTGCGGACAAGTGAGGTGTGACTGTGTTGATTTACGTACTTTGTGTACATGGAGTACAGTCAAACTCTGTTAGTACCTGGGTTAGTGAGTACTCCTGGATAACAAGTACCTGGGTTAGTGAGTACTCCTGGATAACAAGTACCTGGGTTAGTGAGTACTCCTGGATAACAAGTACCTGGTTAGTGAGTACTCCTGGATAACAAGTACCTGGGTTAGTGAGTACTCCTGGATAACAAGTACCTGGGTTAGTGAGTACTCCTGGATAGCAAGTACCTGGGTTAGTGAGTACACCTGGATAGCAAGTACTCATTGCTCTGCCCCTACCTCATGCAATACCATTGAAAGCACCTTGGATAGTAGTGCCTCTAATAGCAAGTAGCTACATATTTTGCCTTCCCTTATTATCCAAGTCCTGCTGTACTATCCATGAAACAGGTGCATAGCTTGGTTTACTACACAGTTCCAGATCAAAAGAATTGAAGGACCTTGTCTCCAACTTTGTCTGCATGCTTTGTTCAATGTTTATTTTTCTATAATACCAATTATCTTGGATTGAGGTTACTGACCGGTTCCAGTCCTTTCTTGTTCGTTTTGTTTTGTCACAACTCGCACCTAAAGAGAGCCTATGGTCACAGTTATGCTAACAGGTTTGTATACTGTGTTGTTTGTCAAGTATCTGGTTAGCCATATCAAAGCAGGTTATGATAGCCAGCCAAACTGGTCAATCTGTGTACCTAAGGACCTAATTTTGTGATGGCAGGTGAGATTGTGGGGGGCAGCAGGATGGCCATGTATGGACAGGCTGTGGAATAAGAATTATATTCCAGTAAAATGAAGGGGATGTGTATGAATTTTTGGCCATATGACATCCACACACATTTCCTTTCTGGTCTGTACCCAGTGTTTGTATGCATCTGGGTGGTATCACTTATGACTATGCATAACCGTGACAGTGTGTGTGTGTGTGTGTGTGTGTGTGTGTGTGTGTGTGTGTGTGTGTGTGTGTGTGTGTGTGTGTGTGGTTTATAGTGTGTGTGTGTGTGTGTTTGTGTGTGTGTACGTGTGTGTGTGTGTGTGTGTGTGTGTGTGTGTGTGTGTGTGCGTGTGTAGTAGTAAAGGTGTACGCTTTTATGTGTTGTAGCTGTGTGTCAACTTTGCTCATAGGCACATACATTGTTCCTTGGGTGTGTTTGTTCAGACTACAAATGCACCTTATACATTGAACTAGTCACAATAGACTGGGTATCCCCGTCAGTCTGTTGATCCTATTCTGTTGTAAGAAGGGGAGTCTCTGAACATTTGTACTGTACGTATGTGGGGAATTGTGTTTATACGTATGTGTGTACTGTACATTCTACAGATGTACATACATACATACGTTGTATATATTTTGCTGTGTGCAGTGTGTTTGCCGGTGCATACAGTACATACGTACATGAACGCGTAGATCTGCAGCTTCAGTAAGTTTCTCTTCTGTTCCTGTGCCCTTCAAGTGTTTATAGATGTTGGAGCCAAGTCCAGGGTTTGATGAAGGATGTGTGCATATGGGCTTACATGTGTGTGCATGTGTGCATGTGTGCTACGTGTACTTACGTATATGCGTGCTAATGGAGCTGTTTGGTACCCGGTGTTCCCGACTGTTGAATTTGATGTTTCTGTTCCAGTTCTCTCGAGTCTTTATTTGATTGTCTTCTGATTGGACACTTCTTGGGTGTGTTTGCAAACGATCTCATTCATTTGTTCACCCTATAATCCTTTCAACGTCACAAAGCAAGCTCTCTTCATCTGTCATTGCTGCTGTTGATATTTCACCTTCTAGGATTTAATGTGTTCCTCTTCTTGTGTATATAGCAATTTGATGCGTTTTTTGAAGTTCAAGCACACACACACACACACACACACACACACACACACACACACACACACACACACACACACACACACACACATACATGCACACGTACACACACAAGCACACGCACGCACGCACACACAGACACACACACACACTATATTCATATGCATCCTATGTACACAGTATCAGGGCTGCTTTTAGGGGGGGGGGGGGGGGAGGCATTTACCCCCTTGCAGATCTGCTGCCTCCCTCAACTTGTATCTCATCACATACACTAAGGGTTCCCGAAAGGCAGGATTTATTGGGAAATGGATAAAAAACAAGCTTTTATGCTAATGTATTGAAGAAATTTCTCAAGACCGCTGTAATGCAATCATTCTGAACATGATCAACACAGTCAACAATAAATGCTGTACTGCTGTCAGGGATGCCAGGATTTCTTTGGGGTCAGACAAAGCAGGAGCATTTACTCTCCCCTCCCACTTTTTTGACCCAGTTGACCCCCTTGACATAGCATACGGTGAAACCTCTCTAATCTGACAGTCAATGGGACCTGCAAACAGTGTCGGATTAAGAGGTTGTCATATTACAGAGCGACTCTTGGCATACTTTAGTATGAAGACTGTACCTCATAAGATGGTTAGATTCAAGAGAGAATGTTAGATTAGAGAGGTGTTGGAGTACACCGTGTTACGATACTCCAAACATACATACCTACATATGTAGTGCTCAGCTACATATGTATGTGTGCTAGTGTCAGTATACGGCTGCCTTGGGAGGTACCCAACCACCCTTTGTTTCAGACCAGTAAAATGTTAGCAAAAATTGTTCCGTTCTCCCAGTGTGGTCTGGTGTAGTAGCGTACAATGCGTGTGCAAAGGTTGCTGCTATACCCGTCTGTACTGCATGCAAAACATACTCACTTGTCCCAAAGAGCACAAATGTACGTACGTATGTACGTACGTACATGCATACGTATGTACATGCATATGTATGTAGATGCATACGTATATACGTACATGTGTACGTATGTACATGCATATACAGTGGAACTTCTCATACAAACTCTCCTAATAGTGGAATCTCTCTATAACAGACTGCTTTTGGGGGTCCAGACAAATTGTTATGTGTACACAATAACCTCTGAATAGTGGAAACCTCTGTATAACAAACTGTATTTCAGTTCCCGAAGTGTCCGTTCCACTGTATACATACATACATATATGTGTGTGGCTTTACTACATTCATACCCAATCCAAGTGAATCTTCCCAGTACACGATATATAGTGTGTTTACCAGCTGATGGTACTATGCACCTTTCCAGAATATTGTGCTAGTGAGCATGTTAGTGATACATTGGAATTATCTCAATAACAGTAAACATCACTTATCTGTAGCTCCCATGTGGATGTGTGTATGGGATCTTTGCAGCAACAACTGATAAGGTTATTGTGGCATTTTCACTGGAACCTTTGAAGAATTGTTTTCAATGTTTTTAAGGCTTTGAGTTCTTTGTTTCAGCAGTTGGTCTTGAAATTGAATCATTGCATTGGGTCCTTTCATTGGTAAACACACCAGTGCACAATGTGTATGTATGTATGTTAGCTTACAATTTTGAGTGATGGAGGTGTCTCCCGTTGTCTGTGCTGCAAGGTATTATGTCCCAAATTCACTTCCAATTGCTGCATGAGATTAGTATATGTACATATGTACGTATGTGTCAGAGTGTACAAATATGTATAATGTATGTGCTTATGTATGACCGTATGTGTGTGTGCTTTTGTATGTATGTATGTGTGTGTCTGTTTATGTATGTACATATGTGTGTATGTGCTTATGTATGTATGTATGTGTGTATGTGTTTATGTATGTACGTATGTGTGTATGTGTTTATGTATTTACATATGTGTGTATGTGCTTATGTATGTATGTATGTATGTGTGTATGTGTTTATGTACGTATGTACATATGTGTGTATGTGCTTTCAATCTTTATATGCATATAGGAGTATGGGGTAGATATGTGCTCCCATGTATGTATGTGTGTGAGTCTTTATATACACACTCAAAGGTGTTTATAATGTGTTTTATGCAGGTAGCCTCTTTACCCCCCCCCCCCCCCCCCCCCCACACACACACACACACCACTAAAGGTAACCCTGCCTATGTGTGTATGGCTACATTGAAGGCTGGTTTGGGTGCAATGTACAAGCTATCAATTTTGTTCTCTGTTTTGTGTGTGCTGTTATCAATCAGCTAACTGTACACTTCATTGTTCAATGTTTTGCTTGTAGGTCTTTGGCTGCTGCTAGGCCTAAGTTCCTTTGGTGCTGAATATTCGCAGGGGCCCTCTCCTGGTTGGTCGTACTCCATTGGATGGCTTGCATTTGTGCTGTCGTGTTTGGCGTGTGCATATTTCATCGTTTCTGGGATTTTGAGAATCAAATGCATTGGACAGGCTTCTGATCGTGTTACAGAAGATGTCGACTATCGCCCTCTGCGGCAGGGAGACACAAGTACCAACAGTGATTCGGATGATGACGATTAGGCATAATAACATGTATGTGTATGCACATGTATGCACGTGTATGCGTACGTGTAGTCACCTGGGATTTGCAAACCCCTTTCTTATGCATTGCAATTTGTTGGGCTGTTTTTATACCGGATGTACATTGATTTTATTTGCCCGGAAACAATGACGTCACCACTGCGTTTTTTAGCAATTGGATAACAAACCTTTGGCACAAAGTACTGGTAACAAACAGCAAAGGGTTGAATGGTTTGAGTCGGCACAGTTTACCTTCACGTTTCGAGAAGAATGACCATGCTGTCGTTAGAGACGCAGATAAAGTACTTGTGGGATAATAGAGATAAGGTGGTAGAGCCAGCACCGGCGGTTACGTCTCCAGTGGCTACTACAGCTCCTTCGTGGTTGAGTATCAGCGGCAACGTTGCCTTTTTGGCGGGAGAGGCCGGTGGTAGACGAGATAGACCCGTCCAAGCGCCCATCCTTCTCTCATCGCATTGCTCCCTTACCAAAGACCACCGAATGCGGTTCCGTGGTCAGGCTAACGAAACCGGCGACTGCCACTTGAAGGTGAGTACGTTCCGAAAATGCCAGCGTGTATATGTTGGAATCATTTTCATTATGCCCGTCTCAGAGTCCACCTGCAGCCCTAGCTACACGTTGGTGCAGGCGACGTGCGTACACATATAGCGTATACAGAAATATAAATTATGCAACATTATAATAGGAGTTGGCCCATCTCGGATCCGACTGATCTACCGTCTAGGGAGTCTGTATTTGTTTGCATGATTGAAAGTGCCCTTCAGTATTTCTTAGAGCTTGCGTATTTTACTTGAGCTGTCTCAGATCTATTTAAGCAAGTCCCCTATACAATCAGCCATGCAGCATGCTGTCTGTCATCCATCATGGCGTGGGGTTATTGAATCTGATTTTCCGCATACTTACATGTGTATGTATGTTATTGAGCAATATTGATCATTGGCGTTGTGCACTGTCTATGTGTGTTGTTTCTGTTATGGTGTGTGATTCTACCGCAGTCTACCAGGGTGCATTCAGCTTCTAGGCTACCTGCCTACGTGTGTTGACACTGCACAGTGTGCAACATCTGGTCAGTGACCTAACATGTGTGTACATAACTGAAGACCCTTATTGTCTTGTTCATCATTTTGCTTATATCATGGTGTGGGAGTATTCATTAAATTATTTTAATATCAAGATCTTTTAAAATGTGTTCAATTACGTACATGGAATTGCACTTTCAGTAGGAAAGATGTGCAGGATATTGTGCATATGATGTTCAAAGTGGGCATTTTACGCTCCATGACTTCACTCTGATGTTGTATGTGTGAGCTGTCCAAACCAAATGACAATGTTGAGATCACAGAAGGAAGTTGTTCTTTTGTCTTATATGTCATGTCCTGTTTGCACAGGCCTGTAAGTGTCACCTGTTCTGTCCAGCTGTGACATAACCTGATTGTACAGTATGCGTGCTCTTCCTGGCTATTTGCACTGCTCATGAAAGGTGGAGCCTATTATGACATTGTATGTACGGTATGCGTCATTAAAAAGTTCTCGTATCGTAATCGTAATACGATCAAATTACGATCGTAATACGATCAAATTACGATCGTAATACGATCAAGTTACGAACGTAATACGATCAAATTACGAGCGTAAAACGATCAAATTACGAGCGTAATACGAATACAAAAAATACGATCGTACTAAGAGAAAACCAAGTATTATCGCTCTTTAAAGAAAGTTATTCGCAAATCGCGTTAGTTTAAACCATTAATTGCTCGCAAGAGGGAAAATTGTGTACGTACGAGGCCCTCGGAGCAGCCATCTTTTTTCGACGGCAGCTAGTGCGCACGGCCAGAGCAGGTTCTGTGCGTATGGAAACAACGAACGAAATCGATCAAATATAGCACTAAAACGATGTTTCTGTTCATCTAGAACAATCTATAAACTGTACTGACAGTTATCACGGAGATTCGCTGCATTCTTCTCCAACTGCGAAGACTTTCGCATATGTTATACTTCGCACGCGAGAAAGAACGCAGCGCTGCACAGTTTATCTATAACGAATATCGGCAATGACTGCCAGGGCAGTTCTCAGAGTGTCTTAGGCAAGCATCCACAAACATAAAGCATTGCTTTCTTCACGTAACCTTACAAAATCGATCTTTTTCACCGAAATACGATCATTACGATGAAACTTACGGTCGTACAAGATCCAGTTTACGATCGTAATTGGACCTAAACACGATCGTAATACGACCCAAATACGATCGTAATACGACACGAATACGATCGTAATACGATGCAAATACGATCGTAATACGATAAAATTTCGTTACGATACGAGAACTTTTTAATGACGCGTACCGTATGTACTACGCTAACATTGATTTATTCATTGTGGATGTTAGTGCACTCAGTTGTTTTGACTGAATACAACATACGTACTTGTACATATAGTGCGAACTACATACGTACGTACATATGCAGCAGAACCTCGGATAGTGAACCCTCTGCAATTGGGACCATACAATGTCACAGTGGTAAACTTCTCTACAAATGACATGACTTGCAGTCCTAAAATGTACCCTCTCTGAATGTAGCTCTGTAATTAACATTTTGATCACGTGAAAGAAGACAATTTCTCAAAATATGTACGTACATACGTACGTACATACTTATGTACAACGGACAGAAGCAGTTTAGTTTATATTGTCTCCAAAATGTTCTTTGAATAGACGTTTCATGCACTGTTTAGTGCAAGTTGTGCACTTGGTCCACTTTGCCCTGCAAGACTGACTACATGGTATTCGCCTACGTACGTGTGCACGCACACAACTTCCTTTCAGTTGGCCAATATCCATGGAGGTCTAAAGTGACGTCTTTGTTATAGTCCACTAAGATATGACTTCCTCGCATATTAGACTAACTAGACTGAGTACGTACGTTGCAAACTTTCTACTACATTTGGTTTGGTTGTCCTAAACATTTATGACTCTTTTCAATTAGACTATGGTGAGGGACTACTTTAAAGGGGACAGTATCATTTTCTCACATATACGTACATATGTGCTTCCTTGAAGTTAGTCAGTGGATAAGTATACAACTGAAATTTGTGGTTGATCCCTGAAGTACTGAAAGTACAGTGCTCAAATCTTCTGAAGCACTGCACAATGGGCCAATCTTCTGAAGCACTGCACAATGGGCAAATCGTCTGAAGCACTATTTAGTGCTCAAATCTTCTGAAGCACTGTACAATGCACAAATTTGTGTATTGTGATAGTTCCTTGTGTGTAAAAGATAGAAGTTAAGTGTGGTCTGTGCTTATCGTGGCTTCCTTGAGTCAAGTCACCTTTTTTAGAAGTCTCCTAAAGTCCATCTTTTGTGAGGTTAATTGAGTTTATGTTGTTCGAATCACGTGCTGAGGCACCTCTTGAAGTGCTATTCTGCTTTGTGCTCATTGCCTCTCATTGACTTGGGCAGGATGTGTTGTTGTATAGTATCTGAATGTACATAAGAGCACTTGCATTGACCTTTGTCATATCGTGCATTCTTCATCCTAAACTGGGAGTACATGGTCTGCCAATGTCATGTGCATTGATGTGCGGCTACAATTAGGTATATTGTGTGTGTAATTTGTGACCGTCTGTTCATTTCTACTACTGTATATATGTATGGAGGTGTTGTGTGAGTGTGTACGTACGTATGTACAGTGAGACATCACTTATCCACACCTCAGATATCCAGTTCCCTCACCTTCCGCGGCAGATTTTGTGGGAACAAATCTGCAATAATCTTATTGTACACTATACGACTGCTCCCACATTTATCCAGTTCCCTCACTTTATCTGTACTTTTTCCCAAACGGATGTGTGCAGATGAGTGAGGTCTGACTGTATAACTGTAGCTGACAAGTGCATACTGTATAAGTGAGTGGAAATGTATGTACGTAGTGAAATACAGTGGGCCCTTGTTTATCCAACCACATCTGTTCCTCATGAAGTGTGTCAGATTAACCAGATGTTGGATGAACCAGGGTACATTGTGCACAGAGTAGTGATGTTGATTCACAGTGGAGTGCCGGATAAATGAGGTTTTCAGATGAAGCAGTGTAGGATAAACCAGGTGTGACATACGTACGTACATGTGTAAGAAGGTGGGGCAAAGATAAGTCCTTTGATAAGAAATTGCGCTTCGGGCTGTGATGAGTGGGTCATTTCATGCCCCTTTTACAGAAAGGAACATTCGTACATTCAAGATCATGTATTCTTTGCTCGCATATGGAAACTATCTTATCTATATCTACATACAATATTGAGACTATGTAGAGATACTCTGTATATAGTATGTACATGTGTAGGTTGTCTGTAAAGCATTAGCTAGTGCTGCAGCAGTGCATTGACGCAATGTGTTAAGTTACTGAAATCGCTGTTTGTGCATGTTTTGCATGTGTGTTTGATGTGTGTGTGTGTGTGTGTGTGTGTGTGTGTGTGTGTGTGTGTGTGTGTTTGTGTGTGTGTATGTGTGTGTGTGTGCATGTGTGTGTGTGTGTGTGTGTGTGTGTGTGTGTGTGTGTGTGTGTGTGTGTGTGTGTGTGTATGTGTGTAACATACGTATATGCATATGTACATCCAAGCATGTGTATATACGTATGTATACAGTAATTTCTGTTCAAGAGCACATACGTACAGTACATATCTACACATTAGTACAGCACCTACACACGTACGTACGTACAGTGCATACGTATGTACGTGCTTGTACGTGTGGATGCATGTCCAGGCCATAACAAGGTCACACTGAGATCAAAGAGCCCATGCTGAATGTGTTTATTGGACTGTCTTGTTTAGTCTGTGATAATCATTTAAGACACAACAGTGTACATAGCTACATAAGTGAATGTCTGTCTCTCTGTTGTGTAGGACTATTTAGGACTGCTATTGAAAACCATTGGCAACATTGAAATCACTTTTCTCCCCAGTTCAATTGATCAGTGTAAAAAGTGGATCTCGAAACTCCGATCGTTTGGGTAAGTGCAGTCCTTGCAAGGTATACTGTATATACTATTACACACATGTACATATGTACAGTGCGTACATGTGTAAAGTACGTACATACGTACATATGTACGTACACGTGTACAGTACATACGTACGTGTGTACAGAACATACTTACGTACGTATGTGTTTACAGTGTTATATTATAGAAATAACAATAATTAGTATCCGAATTTTGATGACCATTATTTTTGCTTTTTATCAGACTGAAAAGTGTTCGGTTTAGAAATTTGGGTGGGTACAAATTATGCTGGTAGCGAAAGTTTCCAAACGACCCAAGATTGTGGCTGCCTTTAATCGAGAATTTTATAGGACCAAGTCAATTTGTGTTTGAAAAGATCACAGTAAATGGTTAGATACAGTATATATCAATAAGAGTCTTTTTTACAATTGGTGGGAGTGGTCACTGAGTGGTCATTGGTGGGTGTGGTCACTTATGGAATAATCATTGGTGGGTGTGGTCGCTGGTACATGGGAGTGAACACTGGTACAAGTACTTCATTTGTACTTAACTCCAGTGTGAGGTGACTGTTCTGTACAACAGTGCAGCTTTACATTGTAGTGATAGCGTGTGGTGAGCTCATTACATTAGGTCAGGAACAAGCAGTTACAAGGTCGTGGGTGGGTCAGTGCGTACGTACACACTTGTACCGCTACTTGACCTTCACCTCCTGTCTCCTTGCCTGCTGTATGGGTTGTACTGTATGTGTGTGCCAGTACACAAAACAGACAGGGTACAAAGTTGTCTTCATGAATATGTGATCATGTGATCGGAAATGCTGTATTGTACAGACTTCAGTAGCTAGTAATATACAGTACACTATAATAATACTTACATATGTATACATAATAATCTTATGTTTGTTTTACATTGTATTATTCACCTGGAGTAGTGATATCTCTGTGTATGCTTTCATGCTTGTGTGCTAATTGTGTAGGTACTCAGAATTACTGTTGACTGTGTTTGTGTACCCTGCGTGTATGTACATATTTGGTGCTATGTGTATGTTAGTTGGCGTAGATGAGTATGAGATTTTCCGCTTCAGCGCTTCTCATTTAACTGGTTATGCCATATTCAGTATTGTCGCACTCTACTTGTATGAGTACAGCAACACTCAGTAGGTTATCAGAATCACCTCCTGGAACCCTTGCAAGTTGTTCATTTGATTAGGACACTTAAGGTAGTGGTTGGATCAGATAATTATTTCTGATCACATGGTTAAAGTGTTTTATCAGAAGTGACTGTCTGCAGCTGCATGTGTGTGGTATCTACAGTATACAGTATGTATGTATGATACTGAAATTATACTTCAGTCATGTATATACGTACGTACGTACTTACTGTGGAGGTTTGTATGCCTTTGTTTATAGGGTGATCATATCTGATACACTGGACCAAGCAGCAAAGGTGTGTGTGTGTGTGTGTGTGTGTGTGTGTGTGTGTGTGTGTGTGTGTGTGTGTGTGTGTGTGTGTGTGTGTGTGCATGCTTGTGTGTGTGTGTGTGTGCATGCATGTGTGTACGTGTGTATGTGTGTGTACGTGTGTACGTGTGCATGTGTGTCTGTATGTGTGTGTCCACCCAGAAGTGTATGCCCTTTCAAGTTTGTACATGTGTGCTGTACACACACATGTTATCACAGTATCCTGCATGGCATGTAGGTTTACATATTTGCTAAATGTTGCATAATACAGGACCCACATGTGTGTCCTGTATATACGTACGCACATACGTACGTATGTACATATATGATTTATGTTTACTCTTCATCTTAATGGTCAGTATTTACGTTGCAAGTTGATGCGTGTGGATTCCTTATAATAGCCTATATACGTACCACCATTACTGTACCCCAAAGCACAAGCTTTCCATATTTTGTGTATACAGTCAGACCTTGCTTATCCACGCGCATCCATTCTGGATAAAATTGCGGATAGATTGAGGGAACAGTAGTATAGTGTACAGTAGGATTATTGTAGCTTTGTTAAAAAAAAAAACTGCAGAAGTTGAGGGAACTGGATCTCTGAGGTGTGGATACGTAAGTGATTTTTCACTGTACTCCCATTGTTTTGTCCTGGCCCAAGTCCATTTACGTATGTACGTACTGTACCATTGAAAATGTAACATAGTTTCACTTCAGTTTACAAAAGAGACGCAGCTTGTTGAAAGTGATCTTCCATAACATTGATTAGGAGTTTGCATGCTGGAATGCTTGTTTGTTATTTTTCTACATTCTGTATTTAGCACTCACGCATTTCTGTTTCTGCGTCATCAGGCTTATGCATATTTTCTTTAATGTGTGGTGCTCAGGGTTGGGGCCATACTAATGGTATGGTAAAGTCTCCCACAACACCGAAGGATATTTTGAGAAAATTCCAACTCCTGGAAAGAGAGTCAACAGTTCCAGAAAGGCCTTTTTCCTGTTCATCTCCTGGATTTTTAAAGAAGTCAGCAACTTTTCAAGCCTTTCACAATAGAGTAGTAAGTCCCAGGAAACAATCCCTGTAATCTTCATGCAGTGTAACACATATCGTATCTGTCATGTCTGTAGTAATTAGTGTCACCACTAGAGTGCCTCAAGGAAGTTTAGACCAAGCTGTTTACTGTGCTTCACAAAACTGTCTGTTTGGTGTGCAATTATTTGTGGTGTGATCCTATTCATGAGTGGGTCTGAAGGTGTCAATAATCTTGTTGATGTTAATTGCTAAAGGGGCAATCCTGTTAGTGTTAATATGTGATGCAGGGGTTGTCATTGTTCTTGGCAGGTGTGTGTGTGTATACAGTGCTGATTAAAATTATGTTACCGTGAAAACGCGCTTGAAGCGAGGTTGTCCCGAGGATGTCCGCGAGTACTCGCACGAGTACTATCATGTATTAACACATCAAACGTGTAGTTTCTCAAACCATAGACCCTCTAAACTACATACGTAGTTTAGAGGGTCTATGCTCAAACCATAGGGTTTGTATTATCCATACTCAAACTTTCGAATCCGTAGTGGGAATCTTGTTGAATCTTATCGCACTGTGATGAGGTCTCGAATGGCTCAAAAAGCGAACGAAATGGTTGTAGTCAAAGTAAAAGGGCCTGGTAAATCACGTGAACATCTAGTACATATTTTAGGAGATGTCAGCAACAGCATACAAGGGACCGAAGTTAAGCTAGTTGGACTGGCAACCCCAGTCCAACTAACCAAGTCCAAGCCCCACAGCAGAAAAAGACTAATCTACAGAAAGAGCAAGTCCCGCTGAGCAGCACGGAAAATGGTGCTTTAGCGTCAAGGTGTTACTATTTCACCTGTAATCTTCTGATGCCGTCCTGAGCGATGCTCATCTTGTAATCTTCAGCTTGCTCTCCACTGACATATCCACTTTATTGAGCTTTGAGGAGGCGTGAGGTCTCCTGCCCTCCAACAATTTCCAAAATGGTCTTTCAGCTGTAGTGCAAAGATACAATATGTTTTCTCTGGTTCTTTTAAGGTGATAAAGTATTGCCATAGGTACTCTCAATAACTTACATTCGATAAAATAGATGATTTTACACTTCTAACGATATTGTCTTCGACGAGCACATAGCGCCATTTTTTAACTATTAGTGTAAATTGGTGTTAATGCGCGAGTACTTGTGAGTACTCTCTTGTACTCTAGAACTGTCCTAGTTTACTATGGTAACATAATTTTAAACAGCACTGTGTGTGTGTGTGTGTGTGTGTGTGTGTGTGTGTGTGTATGTGTGTGTGTGTGTGTGTGTGTGTGTGTGTGTGTGTGTGTGTGTGTGTGTGTGTGTGTGTGCATGCATGCGCGTGTGCGTGTGTGTGCGTGTGTGTGTGTGTGTGTGTGTGTGTGTGTGTGTGTGCGTGTGTGTGTGTGTGTGTGTGTGTGTGGACAGACAATATTATGTGGTGTCTATGGTCACAGATATTATATTTTCTTGTCCAACAACAACGAGATTTGTAATGTATCAAGGCTTACTGGGGGAGATCAATATGTATACATAGGTTGGATGCTTCATTAGTCAGAACATGAAACAGATTGTGTTTTACACATGCAATTGTACTGTACACAATATGTACGAATATCGATATGTATTAGTTGTTAGATATATACAGTACATGCGTATATAAATGGGCAATATCATCTGTTTGTTTTGTTCTTTCTTGTAGAGTTTCAGAAAAATGTCTGAACGAAGTGATTGTCCAAAGGTTTTGTGGAAGAATGCCTGCCAACGAGCAGTTCACTTACCCATGGCAATCAAAATAAGCAAGAGAATGCAGGTGTGTGTGTGTGTGTGTGTGTGTGTGTGTGTGTGTGTGTGTGTGTGTGTTTGTGTGTGTGTGTGTGTGTGTGTGTGTGTGTGTGTGTGTGTGTGTGTGTGTGTGTGTGTGTGTGTGTGTGTGTGTGCATATGTATGTGCATGGGAGTGCATGGGAGTGTATTCTCATGAGTACCATTTTAGCAGGAGAACATATGAGTAAACTGTCATCTACCCGCATGTGTACTCTGAACTGCACATACATATTGTGTTCAAATTTCTCACAAATGAATTTTTATGTACCCAAACCTCAAAGACATAACCAACAACAACCGCCAAGAGAACCAACAACCAACCAACAACTGTGAAATATGTTTGTTATCTTTCTTTCCCATCTTTGTAGGCTATAAATACCCTCTTCAAGTCCGAAAGGTCTTACCTGCGAGGCCTCTACACACTGGTCGATGTGTATCAGAGCCAACTGAAGATTGCTGCAAAGTCAGGACTAATAAACATCCCAACAGACCAGCTCAACAATATATTCCTCAACAGGTGAGCTGGTGTGTTGTTCTGCAAATGCACATTTATGGTTGAAGTGTGTGTGCGTGCATATACGTACGTATGTCTTGTGTGGTAGTTGCATAGTGGTACGTGCGTACATATGTACATACTCAGGTTGCGGAAGTGTTCAGTCTGTGTAGTGTGCACGCACCTCACACTGGGCTACGTGGTTTGCAAACAAAGTTAATGTATTGAGATAGGATCAAAGTGTCTGTTGTGGTCGTAGGTCATGCTGTACTCTACAATCATGTGTTTATCTTTCCCTGCTACAATCAATGTACTACATATCTAACCTTCTTTTGTTTGTGCATGTACATACGTATGTATTTTCAAATTGGAAGCACCATTACTTCGTCCCATTTGAAGCCCCTTGCATTTGACATGTATACAAGTTTGGACACATCCATGTACATACAGTACATACATGACAGCTTATACTGTACATACACATATACTGTTAGTATTATGGCATAAAGGGTAGGCACTGTGTTCTCAATGGTGTCCATATTGTAGAGTTTCCTCAGTACAAACTGCTTGTTGTGGACTCATTGGCGTCCTTATAAAAGAGGTTTCACGCTTCACTGCATGATATTGTGTACTTGTGTAGCCTATAGCATTTGTGTATACTGTTGTACTACCTGTGGTGTACGCACCCACCCATACACACACACACACACACACACACACACACACACACACACACACACACACACACACACACACACACACACACACACCACACACACACACACACACACACACACACACCACACACACACACACACACACACACACACACACACACACACACAGACATACACACACACACACACACACACACACACACACACACACACACACACACACACACACACACACACCACACACACACACACACATACACACACACACACACACATACACACACACACACACACACACACACACACACACACACACACACACACACACACACACAGAGCTATTTCAGTCCATGTACATATTATGTCCTATACCTACTGTACTTCATATCATGGCTGTATGTGGTGTATATAAGGTAGACAGCTTGTAATGTGCAGTCAGCTTGATGTTTGTCTGCCCATGTTCAAGTACTGTAGGCAGAACACACACACTGCACATCATTGACCTGATGTCAGAATTTGCACATTCCTAAATTATTGGATTATTGAGGTGTGTCGGGTGAAGGTGATTGAATAACTGGAGTTCATGATAGCATAAGACATTAGTGTAATTTGATGCTAAATTTATTATCAGCCCTGACATTTGCTTGTTACGTAATGATTGTGGAAAGTTCCTGCTATCTGTGGTCTACTGCTTGTTATTGCACACCCATCGACTGTACTAACACACTAGATTTGTTGAATTTCACTCACAAGGTCAGGCGTTGTTAGATGACCAACTGTGTTTTATCATAGGTATCTTTCTGAGATCACGCGTTGTCTACCTAAGCGCATACAACAAAATAGAGAATGACATATGTATGTGTTTTGAGTTGGGCACAGCAGCTAGCCATTCAATACTCAATGCTCACATTATTGTGAGGAAAACAAGTAATTACGTACGTATCTCTGAATATCAGGGACAATTTAAAACGGCCTCTTTTGTCCTTTGCAGGGAGGATGTCCTCTTTGGGAGGTTCAAAATGTGTTTGAATTATGGGGAGGAAATACTTTAGGGCCTCAAGCTCTGTCCTTTGTAGAGAGCAGTCCTTATTTCAGAGTGTCTAGATATATGTATTTGGAGATTTCTCTGAACATATCCTTACAACTTTATGCAGGCTGGTTTTCTCACGTTAGTCTTGTACATACAGTCACACTCTGTTACCAAGTACCTGGGTTAGTGAGTATACTCCTGGATAGTAAGTGCTCACTGCTCTGTCCCTACCTCATGCAATGCCATTGTAGCACCTTGGATAGTAAGTACGTATTCATTGCTCTGCCCCCACCTCATGCAATATCACTGAAAGCACCTTGGATAGTAAGTACCTCTGATAGCGAGTACCTATTTTGCCTTCCCTTAAGGGTGCTTACTATCCAAGTTCTACTGTACATACTCAGATGAGCAAACAGGGGATCTCTCTTACGACAAACTCTCTCAATGTGAAATTTCTCTTACTACTAGCAGTTTTCTGGGTTAAACATCAGTGTAAATTTTGTGTTCTGTTAAGATGAAATTCTCTTGAGACAAACATTTTGTGATGTTTCTCTATACCTGCTTTTGTGTGAAACTTCCTTACCTTTCCATCCATGCACTGACTCTAGTGTTTGACCTGTTTGTGTTATGAGATGTTCCTTGTGATGTGGTTTGGCATGAGACAGCTTTACTGAATTGCTAAATACCTCGTGAGAAAGTGTTCACAGGAATTCTAACTCAGCTAACTGAGTTATCTATAATTGGTAACCACTGTCATTGATGCTTGTAGGCAGAACTATTGGTAGTGTAGTAGAGAGGTGCATATGTATGTATGTACACATGTACGTATGTGCATACTGTGAAATACTTTCGTAACTTACTATACTGCCGTTAGAGTATTTTTGCAATATGGTACCAAGTATAGAAGTAAATTGAAAAGGAGCTAATGGATTTTGTTTGTTTTCAATTCACTATACACTATACCAGTGTTTGTTTGCATGCGTGTGTGTACGTATGTATGTATGTGTGTATGTTCACGAATATGTGTGTGCATAGTTTCTTGCTAGTGGGTATGTATGTCCACCAGGTGATGACCACTGT
>CAUJGJ010000450.1:241200-248700 GCA_963170055.1 Halisarca cf. caerulea | reverse complement strand
CTGTTTGATACAGCTTTGGTTATTTGGAGCAAAGATGCCAAGGTGTGTAGTAATGATACATACGTGTGTATATATACGTACGTACGTATATACGTACGTACAGTATGTATGTTCCGTCTTACCTTGACATGCAGACACATTTGTAGCATACTGAGCCTTGTCTTGTATTCAGTCTGTGAATTTTAAAGAGTCTGCGCATCTACATTCTCTACATGTGTGTATGAGGGGGGGGGGGGGGGGGGCATGCATATGTATGTACGTATCTACATTTCTACATACATTGTACATGTTTAATGTGCTTATTTTTTGACACACTGCAATTACGTATACTGACTGTTGTGTGTTGTTTATAGCATGTGTTACGTTCTACTGTATCAGCATATTACTCTAGTTCCACATTGCTTCATGTAGAAAACCCACTACTTGTTTCCTCTCTATGGAGCCTCTATTTACGAGCACGTGGGAATGGATGGCAAAGTGTATGGTGACATTACAGCTGGTGAGTTCTGTATGCACTTTAGTTTTCGTGAGGTGAAACTTTTGCACAACTTAGATTTTAGGGGTTTGCACATTTGGGTATTATTATTCACAGCTGCATGGCAACCAATCTGTGAAGTACTGTATGCTGACACACTTACTGCGATCTGCACTGTACCGTGTTCTATAGAATGTACGTACGTGTGTACATTGTACTGACGTGACTTGCTGGTTGTACCAATTTTTTCTTATCATCAGACTGCAGTCAAAGGTGCTTCAAGCTGTACTCTCCTGGTGGTCCTCGCCATGGTGCAGTGTTGTGGTTCAAACAGCAAGAAACCAAAATTGACTGGCTGGCAGCTCTGCGAAAGGTACGTATGTACAGTATGTGTGTATGCTCACTTCTTAGAAACAGCCACTAGCCACCTAGAGCAACCAGCCCTTTATCAAGGAGTGATATGTACATATACTGTACATACAATATGCATCCTGTTCAGCCTCTGTCAGTGTATTCACTTACAGGGGTGATCTATCCTTTCAATCCTTCCGTAGGCTATCAATGATGCACAGCCCAAATCCACTTCTAGGGACGTCAATGCCAGTCCTCGCACGAGACGTTTGAGGCGATCCTTGTCAACCTATTCCCTCACTTCTGTGTTTGTTCAAAGTCTGTCTTCATCCATCAGAGGGCACTCTCCTAACACTACACCAGTGGTAAGTCTACGATACTCTGTCAATCTATGATGTATGTTTCTATTTCAAGAGCTGATACTTTTCATATGCAGACCAATGTGCATGTACATGTATGTACGTACGTATGCAAGACACGACACATGTACACACACTTACACATGATTGAATACACATGCATACAAGCACACATACACGCACATGCGCATACACACACACACACACACACACACACACACACACACACACACACACACACACACACACACACACGCACAAACACACGCACACACACACACACACACACACACACACACACACACACACACACACACACACACACACACACACAGACACACACACACACACATCTGCATAAAATTATTCCTTATGTTGTACACTTGGTCACTGGCAGATGAGCCGCAGACTGGAACGTGCACAGTCAATCATGTCCGTCACTTCTGTTTCATCAATGGCATCTACTATATCCTCAACTGCAACAAGTGTCTCCACTCCCTCGACGCCTCCAAACAGGAAGGGATATTCAATCAGCGAGTTGTTCAACTTCCTAGTGGATCCTCCAAGCACAGACTATGTCAAGACATTCTTGTTAACGTACAATCTCTTCACAAATGCTAGTGAAGTCATCGATGCACTCACGGAGGCCCATCAGCATTGGCTAACACATCCACAGGGAATTGAGGTATGTGTGTGTGTGTTTGTGTGTGTGTGTGTGTGTGTGTGTGTGTGTGTGTGTGTGTGTGTGTGTGTGTGTGTGCGTGTGTGTGTGTATGTGTGTATACATGTGCATGCATACATGTTTCTGTATACATGAATGCATAAGTGCCTGTATACTTACTTGTGAGCACGCGTTTGCTACGTTTACATACGTACGTATGTACAGTACACGCAGATACATAATTGCATACAGTACATACGTACATACACATGTATAGTCTTTGTGGTGAAGTCATGGCTATTTTTGTCTCATGTTTGCATGAAAGTTTCATTTCACCTTTTCACGTTTCTCTTTCTCAGGGAAAAACCCCTGCTGCACAGCGTTTGAGATGTCTCAATGCCTTGAAGATTTGGGTCAACAAGTTTTACACAGTGAGTGGTGCAATCCACGAATATCTAGCTTTACCTGTTGTCAGTGTACCACATTACACATACGCAACTGATGCAGAATTTGACATTTGATACGTTATATGTACGTACGTCAACATTAACATCATTATCATTAACTACAACTTGTCTAACTACTACCAGTTGTTCACATTATAAGTACGTACTTGTTACGTTTGTCTTTGTTTGGTGTTTGTGAGTTATGTTATTGTAAGGCAAAAGCATTAGTCCATTTGTTGTATGTTGTATGGATATTGTAACATGGGATTATGCACGTGTATTTACCACTGCAGGATTTCAGACACGACAACACACTGAAGCAGAAACTGACAGCCTACCTAAGAGATGTACTTCTGAATCGCAGTCAAAAGATCTTTGAAGGAGAGAAGGAGCAGATGAAAAGAATAATTGAGTGAGTGAATCGTACATACATACGTGCTTCTAGTACGTACGTGCATGTACACATTCACGGATATGTAGATGTCTGTTCCATTTTCAGAATTGCATGCAACTTTGCGTACGTACGTATCCTGTACTTATGTACAGTATGTATGGCATGCATGAGTGTATAGTGTATTATGTGTGTGTATAAATCAGTGCACAACTTACATAAGGAGTGTGTGTACTTTGTTCAGCTTGTGGTGACTTGTGCTGATTGTAGCTTGACGATTAGGTTGTTTTGTTTTCACAGCACAATGGAGAAGACAGAGACTGTTTTCACTCTTCAGCGCAACAAACTGAAAGTGAGACATGAACACAGTGTGCTGCATGCTGAGTGTGATTTTGTCCTGTTTGTCAATCACTGCATAATGGTGCCTGTTTTCTGGTAAATTTTTAAGATTATTGTCACTATCATAAGATTGTGCTAAATATGCGAACCAAGGAGCCTTTGTGTAAAGATCAATCAAAGGGTTAAATTGATTGTGGTCTCTGTACCGAGGCAATCATTATATCACACAAAGTGTGTGTGTGTGTTATTGGTGTGGCCAATGGGGTTAAACCACAGTGGTGACTATGGTTAGCTGAGCTGTCTACTGACGTACTGTTTAAAAATAAGATGGTTCCCGATTATGTATTAACGGTTCATCATTAGTACGTACGTACATAAGGCGACACAGTGCGCTTGGAACAGCAACTACTGCAATATGGAGTATTCTGTGTTTAGAAGGGAAAACTCTGCTTTGAGTAACGCTGCAACATTTGTGATTTCTTCTCTTCAGGCCCCCATGTTCATGTGTACGGAGGAGCCAACCATGAAGTTTGTTGAGATATCAGCAATGAGAGTTGCATCACAGCTAACACTTATTGAGCACGAGGTGTTTTCTCGCATCAAACCATTGTAAGTTGTGCATGTGAAAGGAGAGCCATGTTGCATGTTGACTATGATGTACGTAGGTAGGTAGTAGTTGGAGTAAAACCTGTCTTAAAGACCACCTGTATAGAAGGACTACCTGTCGATAGTGACCACTGTAGGCTGGTCTGGGAACCACTAGAACAATACTATTGCACCTCTACATGAGGACCACCTGTCTACAAAGACCATGATTACTCAGTCCCTTGGGGGGGGGGGGGGAGGTGTCTTTATATACAGGTTTCACTGTACATCATGTGCTGCTACAGAAGTGCAGTGCTTATTGACCAATGGCGAAGCCCAGGGTACGTAGTGAACACTGTGTCTCTACTATAGCACGCTTCGGCAGGATATGATTATATTCTATATCCTACGTAGTTACCGTACTTGCAGTACCATGGCTAACAGCTAGTGTGTGTAATGTTGAACCCCGCGTGGATTGTACATACATACGTATATTTCTATACGCACTAAAATGCTTTTACCCCTAGCCCCACCAAAAGACACAACTTGATAGAATTACATTGTCTCCAGTCTGTCCTTTGTTTGGCGGGGCCTCTGTACCTCTAGTGGCTACCACATACGTACATACCTTCACATCTACTGAGTACTATTTCTTTCTCTGCAGTGAGCTCGTGGGTCAAAAGTGGACAAAAAGAAACAAACGTGACATTGCTCCAGGAATCTGTACTTTTATTGAAAAATTCAACCTGGTAAGGCCATGTGAACCACAAGATGGCTGGGGTGTGCATGCCATACACTTTCCTATGATGATGTATGTGGGCTGTACTTCTTATGTACTGTGTTTATGTACATTGAGCTACGTACGTATCGTATACATAGGTACTAATTTTCATGGAACTTTATTTTTGCAAATTTTATGAATGAGCCTGCATTCGCGAAAATTCAATCACAAATATTTGGTTAGATGCACAGTCTATTGGTCTAATATATAGTAGGGACTGGTCCACTCATGGAACTAAAATTGCGAGTTACAGACAAGTTATTCCATTTGTGAAGTATATGCCCTGTGAAATTAGCATGTACAGTATATGGCATACTTCGTGTTGGAGATTGTATACACAGTATCTGCTATAGGATTTGTGATGGCTGTTTATAGATTGCTGATTTGGATGCCAGCGTGATTTCAAATCCTGTAGAACCCATAATTTACCTTACCAACTGTATGGCAAATACCTATGCATATCTTCGTCAAGGATCACTGACCATACACTGTATTGTGGAAACATGTACGTATGTACTGTTATTGGAGGAGAAATCACCTGATTAATATCTATTATCAAATTTTACTGTTAATTGTGAAATTTTATGTTTTAACTGTTTGCGTTGTCATGTCATTGGTAGTTATAGGTGTGTTTTTTGAAGTATTTTCCAATCTCCAATGAATTTAATAAAGCATTCACAATCTGTGATTTACAGTTTTGTACTGTTTGGTGGGCACAATAATACATACATATGCAGACAATACATAAGCAGTTACGTATGTACAGTGGAACCTGCCTAATCCAGCACCTCTATAAACCAGCATTCTCCTAAACTGGTCAAGATTCTCTGGCACCAACCATTAACTTACCATACAAACTGACCTCTATAATCCAGCAACCTGCTAATCCAGCACTGTTTTTCATTCCCCAATGGGTGCTGGATTAGACAGGTTTCACTATACCTACATTGTGTGCATGTAAATCGCTGCTATTTGCATGATCTTATTTCATTGCTGTCTTTCTCCCAGACCACGAGATGGGTGGTGTTCGAGGTCCTCACTCCTCCACAACCTCGTCAGAGAGCTATCATGATTGAAAAGTTCATCCGCATAGCCGAAGCCTGCATGGAGAGAAACAACTTCAATTCAGTGTTTGAGATCACACTTGCCTTGCAGTCATCACCAATTCGACGACTTCATCTCACGTGGCAAGAAGTCTCTGCTCAGGTGAGGTAGTGTATTTCTGTCATTATTCATCTCCTCCTATGATAAGCATTGCATGTTTGGGTGGAAAGTTGCACAAATGTAGTACATATATACATGCACTATTTGCTGTACCTCACCTTGTATATGTATGTACGTATGTGCTAAACACCCATGGCCACATTGTGTGTCAAATACCTTAAACAACACAAATTTTGAGTGTGCTGTGTATGTATGTGCCTGTGCAAGCATTCATTTGTACATATTATTCCACATACATTTTGTAGATCTCTTGAGTAGTTTGCTGGTTCGCTACACTTTACTGCTGCGAATTCCCTTTCTACTTTAGGCCATGGAACTGTTTTCTTCATTCAAGTCTCTTGCTAATCCACGTGGAGGGTTCACAACGCTGAGAGAACTTATTAGAAAGTAAGTAACAATAGGATGATTTGTTTGGTGTGTGCATTTATGTGTGCATTCATGTGTGTACGATGTGTGCATTCATGTGTGTACGATGTGTGCATTCATGTGTGTACGATGTGTGCATTCATGTGTGTACGATGTGTGCATTCATGTGTGTACGATGTGTGCATTCATGTGTGTACGATGTGTGCATTCATGTGTGAATCAAGCAATCAATACAATACTGTGTGCACATACAGTGAAACCCCCATTAAAGGGCACCTGCAAAAGGTAGTCACCGTTTCTGCAGGACACCCTAACTCTTCCCCATTTGAAATCCCTCACATTGACACATGTACATTTATACTCTATGAAACGAGGCCACCTCCATACACCGGACAGCTTACTGTGGCCCCAGTGGTGTCCTTATTACAGAGGTTTCACTGTATACTACGGTATTTACAAATGTTTGGTTTATCAGTACAGCACATTATAGCTAAGTATGCGTGTGTGATTCAATACATTGGCAGCTCACCTTCCCACACTTTCCTCACAGATGCTCCACTCCAGCTGTTCCCTATATTGGAGCTTTCCTTGGTCAGTTGGTGTCCTTTGAAGAAGGGATGCCAACGTTCCTAGAAGATCAACCAGATCACGTCAACTTCACCAAACTCACAAAGGTACGTACAAGCTTTGTCTTGCTGTTTTCGGTCGTTGGGTCTGTTGTCAGTCAAATTCTTAGAGTTGTCCTCTTGTGTGAACAGTACTTATCATTACAAGGAAAGCAAGCACCCTCTAATGCCAGTCCTTTGAGACCTACGTACAGACATGCATACGTACATGTACTTGCTTTGTACATGGGTTGTGTATGTATGTATGTATCTGTACCTTTACTTCTGTGTTCAAAGCTACACTGTATGTATGTATACATTTATGCACTGTAACCTGGATGCCTGTACTAGGCAGAAAGTACATAATATTATCCAACATCATATGCACTCAGTCTCCACAGCTTGTAGTGTCGTCAACCACTGTATACCGGGGTATGTACGCACGTACGTATGCCTTACAAATCATAATATTAAAGCACTAGAAGTAATAAATTATCGATATCAGGTTTTGATCGAGTATCGGTAGAGGTTTCAGCTCCAAGTTCTCATGTCCTTGGATGCACACAGGTGTCTGTTGCCTTTGGGTGGACATGTACTGTGCCGCTTTGACTTACAAAATGTTATGGAAATGGTATTCACCATTCTCCTCCACAGATGGCAGGGACAATAGAAGAAATAGCACGGCTACAGATGCCTCCTTATGCCATTGATCCAGACAAGCAGGTGAGAGAGAGGACAACTTGAGCAAACAGACTTACGTATAGTGCATGATTGCCAGCAACATTTGTTACAGTGGCATTGTGTGTGCATTGCACATACTTTAGTCATCTTTGGTCTGGTGTTGTCGACCCAAACTTGTTCGCTCATTTTCTTGGACTAACTTCACCAACTGAACGAGATAGGGTCTGCCACAATGC
>CAUJGJ010000450.1:237500-241000 GCA_963170055.1 Halisarca cf. caerulea | reverse complement strand
ATAAATGCATGCCCTACGATGGCCTTGATGTTGGATAAAGGTGAAGTGGTTATGCAATATGAAGCCTTTAAACAATAGACACGAGTGATTATGACTAAATAAGGTTTCAAAATGATGCAATCATCTTGTTACATTCATTACATCTTACAGTACCTTACCTACACACCTGCAGCGTAAAGGATCTTATTTTACAATTATCATATTTAAGGAAGAATTTCTCTTCAGTACAATAGTCATTTGCTCTGCTTATTCTAACTATTGAAACAGCTCTTTACTCAATAAACCCAACTTTTTTAGTTGTGATATTGTGCTGTCTGTGACTCTTGTAGGTGCTGCAGTACCTATTCCACTCGTTTGATGAAATGGAAGATTTTGGAGAAGATGAACAAGATTCAATGTCCACAGAGCGGGAACCTCGTGCCAAATCCACCCCCCTCATCAACCACAGAGTGATCAGTACAGTTAGTAGTGGGTCCCGCAGTTCAGAAAGCCTCTCCCAACACAGCAATGAGGACGTTTCACTCCTTGGTAGTGGAGAGGTTGTCACAACTCCTCAGAATAGTTGAGGAAGAAATCTTTTTCACCAATGTCACAGGACTGTGTATTTTTGTTTCATGTTATTTGTTTGTATTGAATTTTTTCAGAAATCATGCATGCCCACAAGCCTTTGAAATCATGCATAATCCTGACTGTAGAATTCTTTTATACTGAACAAATATTATGCATGATCTAACATTATAATTATTATTATATAATATTATAAATTCTTGATTGTGTAATGCATGCCTTATAATATTTATATGCATGCATGGATGCAGGCCTATATATATATATATATATATATATATATATATATATATATATATATATATATATAATATACTATATTACTTGCTGCATGTATATACGTATATACTTATATATATATAGGCCATATGTGCATGTGTAATATTTACATGCATGCATTATATGTATGGCTACCTTTATTTTTTAATTAATTTTAAAATTACCGTATATATAATATATATATATATGGAAATATTGGCAAGCATTTATTAAATTGGCTGTTTGGCATTCATGCATGCAGCATGCATTCCGAAGTATACTGTGGGTGTAAAATAGTAGTATCGGATATATATATGGTTGCACCACCTGCTTTCACAGTTATATACGCATGCATGAGTGTTCCAAGGTGCTCCAGACATAATTTAGTAGTACTGGATATGGCGGTGCTAGAAACATTATTAAGCACTAGCACCACCTGCTTTCACACTGAACACACATGATGCTAAAACCAATATCACCACCTGCTTTTACACTCAAAACACATGCATGAGTGTTCCGAAGTGCTCTGGATGCAATTGAGTAGCATTTGAGATGGTGGAACTAAGACTATGCAATGTTTGCCAATAGAACCACACACATTCACACTAAACACACGAGTTTTGCAAAGTGCTGAGGGTGTATTTTAGTAGTACTGGATATGGTGGTGCTAAAACCAATATTTGGTAATAGCACCACCTGCTTTCACACTTAAAACACATTAGTGTTCTCAAGCTGCTGTGGGTGAAAGTTAGTAGGATATATTGGATGTGATGGTGCCATAACAAATATTTGATACTAGTACCACCTGTTTTCAAACAGAACACACATGATAGTTCCGAAGTGCTGTGGGTGTATTTTAGTGGTACTGGATATGGTGGTGCTAAAAGCAATATTGGTACTTGCACCACCTGCTTTCACAGTGGATATCCATGAGTGTTGCAAAGTGCTGCAGGTATAATTTAGTATTACCCTGGATATGGTGGTGCTATAAGCATGATTAGGCACTAGCACCACCTGCTTTCACATTTAACACACATGAGTGTTCCGAAGTGCTGTGGGTGTAATTGAGTAGTACTGGATATGGTGGTACTATAAGCATTATTAGCAACTAACACCAACTGCTTTCACACTAAACATACGTGATCGAGTGTTCCAAAGTACTGTGGGCATAAACAAGTAGTACTGAATATTATGGTGCTAAAACCAATATTTGGTACTAGCACCACCTGCTTTCACACTTAAAACACATTAGTGTTCTCAAGCTGCTGTGGGTGAAAGTTAGTAGGATATATTGGATGTGATGGTGCCATAACAAATATTTGATACTAGTACCACCTGTTTTCAAACAGAACACACATGATAGTTCCGAAGTGCTGTGGGTGTATTTTAGTGGTACTGGATATGGTGGTGCTAAAAGCAATATTGGTACTTGCACCACCTGCTTTCACAGTGGATATCCATGAGTGTTGCAAAGTGCTGCAGGTATAATTTAGTATTACCCTGGATATGGTGGTGCTATAAGCATGATTAGGCACTAGCACCACCTGCTTTCACATTTAACACACATGAGTGTTCCGAAGTGCTGTGGGTGTAATTGAGTAGTACTGGATATGGTGGTACTATAAGCATTATTAGCAACTAACACCAACTGCTTTCACACTAAACATACGTGATCGAGTGTTCCAAAGTACTGTGGGCATAAACAAGTAGTACTGAATATTATGGTGCTAAAACCAATATTTGGTACTAGCACCACCTGCTTTCATACTTAAAACACATGAGTGTTCCGAAATGCTGTGGGTGTAATTTAGTAGTACTGGATATTCGGGTGCTACAACCAATATTTGGCTTAGCACCACTTTCTTTCACACTCGTATCACATATTGTGTTCTGAAGTGCTGTGGGTGCAATTGAGTAGCATTGGAAATGGCGGTGCTAAGTCCTTGCAACCTACTGTACTAGCAATACAAAATTTAATATTAAAATGTGGAAATGAAGGAGTTATGAGGGTGCAACTTAATAGCACTGGATATGGTGGTGTTAAGTCCAATATTTTCACTAGCACCACCTGCCTTCACACTCTGTTTGAACACACATTAGCATTCCGAACTACTGTGGGTGTAAATTAGTAGTTTTGGATGTGGTGGTGCTAAAACCAATATTGGTACTTGCACCATGCACCTGCTTTCACAGTTATACGCATGAGTTTTCCGATGTGCTACGAATATAATTTAGTTATACTATATATGGTGATGCTGAAAGCATTAGCACTAGTACCACCTCCTTTACACTGAACACACATGATATTTCCGAAGGGCTGTGTGTACAATTTAGTAGTACTTGATATGGTGTGTCTAACACCAATATTTGACCCTAGCACCACCTGCTTTGACACTTAACACACATGAGTATAATGAAGTGCTGTGGGTGTAATTTGGTAGTACTGGATATTGTGGTGCTATATTATTATTAACCAATATTGGTACTTGCACCACCTACTTTCATAGTTATACGCATGAGTGTTCCAAAGTGCTGTGGGTATCTTATTATAATAAAGATAGGCCGATTTTTTGTTCGCAGTTCACTGACACGCGCTTCGAGTGATTGCGGGCGAATCTTCACGATAGCTCTCTGTGGTGTCTGGAAAGAGACCTTGAGGGCTTCTTTTTACTTTT
>CAUJGJ010000450.1:232500-235000 GCA_963170055.1 Halisarca cf. caerulea | reverse complement strand
CCAATTGGCTTCAGACGATTTGCAGCCGGCAGAAGCAGCCTCGATCTTCTCCTCCTTACTAAATGATCATCTTGAAAGATATGACGTACTACCACGCAAGAACCCTAGTGCTGTTCAAGTGAGTGTGATTCATAGAACGAGAAAAATTGAAAGAATAGTGAACCACCTTAAGTTTGTGAAAAACAATCTTAGGAAACAGCGTAAGGAGAATCCTCAAGCATTTCTAGATGCCTGTAGACTCTACAATAAGTGTCTTAAAGGTAAAAAGAAATTAGACCATGATCGTGATGTCCGTAACCAAGAGAAAGCTTTTAGATCCAACCCATGGCACTTTTCTAAGAAACTGTGCAAAGAGAAGTCAAACCAAATACAGCCCAAATTTGAAGCTAATGAAGCCCTTTCTCACTTTCAAACCAGCTTTGCTGGAGACAGCTCTTACGCTCACCTCCCCTCCTGGGTTGAAGAAGTTATGCCATCTCCACCATTAGATGAAATGTCTCCGTTTGACATGTCTGCCATCACTCCAGCTATTATCAAAAGAATTTTGAAGAAAAGACCATCAAATTCCTCCCCCGGTGAAGATCGCATATCTTATCACCACCTGAAGAAGATGCCATCCACTCACCACTTCTTGGCTACTCTTTTCACCAAAATCCTACTCAAGGATCAAACAGCTCCTAAAGAATGGTGTACCGCAAAACTTATCCTTATTCACAAGACAGGCGACGAATCATTACCTGAGAACTTTAGACCCATTGCCCTTACATCAGTTGTTGGAAAGCTATTTAACAAGATTTTGGCTATACGTCTAGAAGACTTCTTGCAACAAAACGGCCTCCTTAATACCAGCCTCCAGAAAGGATTTTTGACAGACACCAATGGCACCATGGAACACATTTTTACAATGTCAGCTATCATCCAAAATGCCTATGCACATGGATCACCACTCAGCGTCACCTTCCTCGACCTCAAAAATGCCTTCGGTTCAATATCCCACTTGTTGATCCGAGATATGTTAGCTCATATTAGACTGCCTCCAGAGATCTGCTCCTTCATCAACAGCACATACTCTCAACTCACAGGGTATGTGGTCACCAAACAATGGGCCACCCCAAATTTCACGATCAACAAAGGAGTTTTTCAAGGAGACACCCTCTCGCCACTCATTTTTCTAATTGCATTTAACCCAATACTAGCAGCAGCTCAATCTTTATCCACCCTGGGATTCCGTATTAGAGTCCCACTGGCGCCACCGGCAGACCTCCCACCAGTGAATTCTTACATCTATGCTCACTGGGATGAAGTTGACTCACCTGAGCCATCTGGGTGGTACTTAGCAAAAGTTTCATCACTTTCTCCAGACGGTACCGCATCACTCTACTATCGCAAGAGCAGAGCTAGTGAGACTATCAGCCTAAAAGAGATCCGCTGGTTTCCAACTCAGGGAAATGGAAAATGGTTTGTACATCCAGAGGAAATGACATCTACCCAGCTATCTGCACCTCACAAAGTGAAAGGATTTGCAGACGACTCAACCATCATCTCCACGTCCACTGAAAACCACCAAGAAGCTTTGAATGTTGTTACCAAATGTTGTGATGATCTAGCCTTAACCTTGAAACCCTCCAAATGTGTATCCTTGGTATACAATGGCAAGAAAGTTACCAAGACAACTGTCTTCAAAGTGGGCGAAGGGACAACCAGAAACATTGCCACCGGTCCAACCAAGTTTCTTGGTCAGATTATTGGCGACTCACCATCGTGTACAACAAAAGCAGCAAGAAACCATCTCATTGGTGAATTCACTAGACAATTGAATAACCTTGACCAGTCCTGCATCCGAGGAGAATTCAAACTCTGGATCTACAAAAGGTATATGGTCCCTAGTTTCCACTTTCACTTGGCTGTCAACAACATCACTGAATCCACCTGCAACAAGATGCAAGCCACAGCAATGAGAAAGATCAAACAGTGGTTGGGCCTAACAAGAAGTACCACAACGGCTATCATTCATCACCCAAATGTGATTGACATCCCATCGATCTCGGAGCTCCGCACAAAGGCCAAGCTTGTATTTCTCTCCGCCATCAGTACATCCCAAGATCCTATGATCACAGAGCTAGGATCATTGCTCACAGATGAGTCCTTTCTCAGTAGCCAAGGTGTCCCAGATGCTTCCACACTGCTTCTAGAGAAAGCCAGAAACTCCATAACATCAATTGGCAAAAGACAGCTATCCAATCACGGCAAAAAAGTTTTCAGGCAACACCGACTGGAAACTTGGGGCAGCAAGCTAGAGCAGCTTACTGTTCAGCGGAAATTCCTTGACATCACAGAGCTAGAAGCTCGCAATGGAGTTTGGAACCGAATCCAAACAGGCCTTCCAGCAGGCCAGCTCTCCTTTCTATTGCGGGCTGGCTCTGACACTCTGCCAACACCACTAAATCTCAAGAGATGGCGTATGCGAATTGATTCGAGATGTGCTCTCTGCAGTCACCAC
>CAUJGJ010000450.1:215000-227500 GCA_963170055.1 Halisarca cf. caerulea | reverse complement strand
TCCCAAACAATCAATAATCCAAGGAATTGCGATTAATTTTGCCTCACACAACAGCGTGAACTACACTGTATACTCAAAATCATGTAATGAAATTTTATGTGTATATGTAGTACTATTTATGTGAATTTATAGGAAATTTGTTGGCCTTATACTTCATAGTGGTAGTGCATGTGTTTTTTTCAGGGGAATTCAGGGGATCCAGATGAACTCTGTGCTTAATGGGAGCGAATTGATACATTATCCTCTTTGTCACTACCGGGCTGTTGAAAATCACTCATTTCATAAACATTGGATGGCTTTTCAGCTGCACAATGAAAGAACATTAGCAAAGGCAGTATATGCCTTGAATTATCTCACTCCTTAAGTCTCCCCTCTACCTCCCTCACATACACTCTGCATTAAATTTTGTTCTTGTGTACAATTTTGTGGATATTTTGTGTTATATTGTGACTTTACTCATGTGATATACATAATAATAATATTATGTGATTGAGAGCTTTCTGTGTAATTACACTTTAATTACATTGAATTTTATAGTTGCACTGTGCGATTGATAATAAATATTGTTATAATTGGGAACTGCTGTTTAATGTGATTAGCTTGCTCTAGGGGCAAAGATGATAAGGGTGTGCTATAGGTATAAACTTGAAATAGTTACTGTATATACTTAATTCTTGTGGTGTTTGAATGTATTGTGCTAAATGTGGTCATTGAAGGGATTTGTGTTCGAGTTTATCATGTGAAGAAGTGAGTTGGCTGTCCCATGCAATCAGTACATTGTACACACCAAGTACGTAGTTCATGCATACAATAATATCCAATGCATGCATGTTCTATGTGCATATTATACCTACATGTATGGGAGCAGATGAAGTGTTTCAATCATTTACCCATTCATATAGAGGCTATATACTCTCAGGACCCTTTTTGTGATCACTCACAGATATCATTGGATGATTTATCTTCCCTGCTTATTGGCCGTATGTGTCCGTCAGATACCTATAGAACAGATCAAATGAACTGTAATTTTGTTATCAATATATATATTATAATTATTAATTATATTTCCTATACTGTAGGAATGGAAAGTTATGCTGTAGTTTTAGCTATGTTATAATGCTGTTTTGAAGAAAATTGCATAAATAAAAAATCGCACTATGTTCATGTATGACGCCACACCATACTGCATGTCAAGATAATATCGCAAAATTAAAACTCCATAAATAGTGTCTGTACATACATCACAATAACTTTCACTTCTCATAACATACCAATCCTATGGTATATTGTTATGTATCATTCTATGGAATGTTACATAATAAAAATTAATATGTAGTGAGGAATATAGCTATTATAGTGGGTTGATTTAGGGGATGGGGCAAAAAGGGTAACCCAGGGCAAAAAGGGTAAGGGTAAGTAAGGGGTAACCCTTGTGACCCCATTATCCTCCGGGCCCTCTTTCCCCCATCTCTTCCTCCATCCTTCCTAGAAAATGCACGTACATTAAAATAGGAACATAAACAATGCAAGTGCAGTGGTGATCTAGCTATATTCATTCGTAAACCTGTTTGAATGGTCATTAATATCTTATGAAACTAAAATTCTCCAATTGTTTGTCGATGTGAGTACACCCTAGCTGGACCCCCTAAATTAAGATGTATGCCTCAGCAATGCCACATATAGTTAGCTGTACTTGCCTCCTCACCCCATATCAGTACAATGCATGTGTAATATTATTCCGCCCCCCTGTAGCTTGCTTATACTTTTCTCGAAGAGAAGTGGTACCCTGGTTATAATCCCATCTGGCTTCAATTACAGTTGAACCTCTCCATAAGGAACCCTGGATACAATGAATTCCCTGACATAACAAACATAGGCCTTAGAACGTACACCTATTTACTCTTAGACTATTGTTACAACAAATGAATCCTGATGTAGCGAACACTCTTAGACTATACAGCTGATATAATTGATATAGCGAACCTTTTCAACGGTTCTGAGATTGTTTGTTATTGAGAGGTTTGACTGTTATGTTAATAATCTCAACTGCAGGATCTATAGAATCAAGCTACTGACTTGTCATACAGTATTACTACTGACCTTAGTATGATAAGCTGCATCAGTACTTGGACTGCTCTTTGACTTTTCCTTTTTAAAACCAGTACAGCATAAGTGCTTGATCTTCCCATACACTTTGTCATGTCTCAAGACAAGACTCACAAAGATGAAGACTCCCTATTTCAGGTAAAGTTCATGTTAAATTTTTTGAGTCGCTGTACAAAATAATATCCGATTGCACATACTAATATGTATCACCTGCAATGAATTGAGTATGAGAAATCCCCAAGCAAAGAAAGATGTAACCGGATTAACCGCCAGTAGTCCAAATATCCATGTCAATCCAGTGAGAGGAAGAATTATCACAAAGGACTTCAGCAAATGCCTTCAATTAAGGATAGGTTAGTGGTGGGATATCATTATGCAAATGATCTTGAAAGAATAATACATGGAATAATATTATGGATTAATTAAGATATTATCCTACCTCTACTTACAAGGGTGTAGCATAATATTTATATTATACAGTCACGTACCCTGCCTGTCATCTATTCCATTTCCCTGGTATGCACTGCATTAATTTATATGCTCTTACTAGACTTAATTGACATGCGATGTACTTAGTTCTTGTAAAACTTACGCAGCTTGTTTGGCATTTTCTTTCTTTGTATCTTCAGGTGTTTCCACTCTCTGTATTTTCCTGCTTTGATATATCTTTCTCAGAGCAATGATTATGATAACGGAATTTACCTGCATGCCAGTGGTATTCACAACGTATGAACCATGCAATATATATATATGTGTGTGTGTGTGTGTGTGTGTGTATATACATATACATTATATATACATAAGTTTAGGCTTTGCTGAAAAAGGCTTGCATAGTGCATCAATGTTGAAGGGTAACATTGTTTTTTTTTTGTTGTTGAAGTGTACTAGTGAAAAATAGTACACTTGTCCTTCCCATAATACCCTCCATATAATTATAGCTTACAATAGTATAACCTTCATGCTTACTGTTTATCCTTACCAGAATGATGAACAGCATTGGTGCTACAAAAGCTGCAATTATGCCATCTTCAGTAGGGAGCCAGCAGCTGGACATTGAAGACAATATAGCTAGTCTAAGATCATGTAATTATGTAATTTTTAACATTTTGTTTGTTACCATGCATGGGCCCCCATATCCAAGCAGGTTGAGGCCGAGGTAGATGGGATAAGTTATGTTCACAAAACTATTGTACCTTAATTTTTCTAATAATAATCTATTATAATGCTCAGTCTGGAAAAATTATGAGAATTATACAAAATCACTACATTAGGCAGACGTCAACGCAATCATGTAATACATATGCAGAGTGTCCGAAATATAGTAGATGAAGCTGTGCACAGGCAAAAAAAAATATTAATATACTGCATTTCAATATGATGATGCATGATCATATTGATAATATTCAGAACTGCCTCATTTGCTATATACTTCAATATTGTGGGGTTACTCATGTATGCCAAATACATGTACTGGGTTATTTGAAAGTATTGTAATATTAGCAAAAATGTGGCTGACAGTGTTCAAGGTCTGAACTATATGGATGGCAGAGTTTACTATCCCAAACTTTTTACATGTCACTTCTTTTAAAAATGATTAATGATAATAACACATTATCTACTGTAACATAGAATGTGAGTAACATACATAATTATATGTAACATTGCCTTATGTACTAGCACCTACCCTCTTATTCTGTGGTAGTCTGGATCTTCCTTTTCATATGATGCTGGTATCCGATACAAGTTATGCTTGGCTGCTACTGAAATACCAGCGATCACTGCTGGTGTGACTGCAAGTCAATAAAACAATATAATGTAGCTGGTGCAAGGACACGGATCCCACCTTCAACAGACAAAACGGTGGAAGTACACTCACTCCAACCGATGATGGAGTAGTACAACAACCACTTTCTCTTGTTGATGTGAAAGACAATGACAGTCATTCGAAAGATATGAATTCCTTCACACAGCATCCAACAGAAAAGAGCCAGAAAGAAGTAGTGCAGGAGACAGGCTACTACTGCACAGCCAATCTATGTAGCAAACAACAACAGACACAAGGCAAAGTTTACAATAATAATAATAATACACAGAATTCATATAATGTGTAAGGATAGACAGATTTGCATGTCTTACCTTGGAAGTTACAGCAGTCTGAATTCCAGCCAGAAAAATTATTAAACCAATCGCTAGTGCTATACACATATTTAAGTGTACAAAATTTCCTATTTGAGATACGAGCAGGTTCCTAAAGGAAAATCAATAATTGTTTGAAATTGATTGAGGAGCTTTACTTGACAATTAATTTTAATTAAATCACACAGAATGAATTAAGACTATACCTTAGACTGATGAAAAAGATGATCGTAATGATTACCGCAACCAGTGATATTGAGCATCCAACATATGTTGCAATAGACAATGCAAGAAGATGATCAGGAGAATATTGCTGCAACAATAAAAATTATAATATTATATCAAATCATATGTTGATTGATCCCATGTACATATTATGCCATATTAGCATATAAAAGCAAGATATTATATATAATTAAATGGTAATTAAACATTTCAAATCAATGTATTGTATGATATCACTACTTGCACGTGTCAGGTGCAATCTTTAGTACACATTTTTTGAATACAGTTGCCTTACATTAGGTGATCCTGAAACGTCCACAAGAATGGCAAAGCTTGTGAGGTGTGTACTTTTACAGACGATGGAATCTTTCTCAATAACTGTTGTCAATCCTCTGTCAGACCACTGACCACTCCTATAGCCAATTTGCCGGATCAATGATTATATCACAGTCAATTAAATTATGCAACACAAATTAATTCACACAGCTAACTAGTCTTGTCTCCCGTTTCCATGGTAACTACCCCATATACCCTGGGGCTTATTTATGAATCCTGTGCTGGAATATATCATAATGGAATTGTGCATTACAAAATGGAAGGTGTTGTAAAGAACTGAATATAGCTATTAATATATGTTATCATTCCACTATTCAAGGTAGATGATGGTATTCATAATGTCACTGTACATATTGTGAAATTTACCTATAACAGAAAATTCTTGGCTATACGAATTGGTGGGGTGATTATTAATAGCATATAACTCAGAGGCGGGTTATAACCGGCTTCTAAACTGACGTGAAAGAGAGTTTAGCGCCTCCCTTGCAATTCACCTGCATTGAAAATGGGCACAAATTAGTTGATTGACTAATTTCCTTTTGTCAATTAACAGACCAAACCACAAAGATCTGTATTTTTCCAGCACTGCCATAGCATAGAGCAATACAGATCACACTGCTACTGTTTGAAGAATACGAACTGGCCTGAACCTTCAATGTTACAGTGCATCAGTTTAGAATTATGTACATAATCAGTAACAATGATCTTGAGCATTCATGCACATGTATGTATATGGTTGTGGTCAACATTAAAGGGAGAAAGTGTACATTTAGCGTATATTGCACACTTTTGGAGCAAAAGTATGCAGTATTAAACAAGCATCCATGTGCTATACCTTTCGTCAATAAAGTCAATTAATTTGCCATACAAAATTATAGCGCAACTAATCAAAAATACGTACCAGTTTGACACAAAACACATCAGACTGTCTAATTGGATAAACAATTTAGGCACCCACAGCCAATAGGCATTTATTTATTATAATATTATACGACCTATACATTGACTCTTTATTGCACTCACCCTCGGGACTTGAGTAATGAATACGCCAATACACAGTTTATCATACAATAACAATAATTACTTATTACATAGGCAAATACTATATTCTATGACTCACGTTGACATGTCTTCATCAGATGTGAACTCCCAAAATACACATCTAGCCATTCCTGCTGAAGCCTAGTAAGTAGAAATATCCTGTAAATCACTGCTCATGTACAATTAATGATAATGACAAACTAACTTCCATTGGGAATGTTATTTCAACCGGTTCATTCAGTAGAGAAGATGAACCTGCATCAGCCATTCCAACTTGACTTGATATGATCGGTGATGCAATCCTTAAATTACAATGATTTGTATTGCCACACCTGTATAAGTAAACAACCTGGAAAGTTAATGTGAAGATGTATGTCTAATTCATTTACATCATCATGTTACAAACGTGTGTGATATGTTGCTTTATTAATTCTCAATGGTAAATCAAAGTTTTACGATTATAATAAATAATTGTCAAACAGGATTATTAGTACAAGATTCACACATTCCTCATAGTTTTAATTTTGCACACAGAGATCATTGTTTATAGCAAATGTAATTACCAAATAGTGTCATGTATATACCAGTTACCATACAAGCTCATATTACATTATGTACAGTTCGATGTACACATACACTCACATGTTAGTACTGAAATTTCTGGAACTATTTTCCTTAGAGTGTAAGAATCCTGATAGCCCATCAATTTGCATGTTAGTGATTTCCACAGCTTAATATATAGGAAACCACCTCCATTAATAATACCCAATAATCGATAATATTTTGACAAAAAGTTGTGGACTACAGAAATTTTCATCATGACAAATGCAGAATAATTTTTTTTAGATCATTATCTGTGTTAAACTACGTTTTGTATTAGTAAAAGAAGTAGTTGTCAAGATATACACAAGATGACATCATGCATGAGTATACACACACTTGCAATACATTAATGTAAATCATTATGTTGAAATTGGTTGCATATATTGCACTGACAGTAAATACTACGCGATGAAAGATAATGATTCAATAAAATTAATGTATTATACGATATGCGTGAATGCATTATTTGTTTTTAAAGAGCACAGATTTGTATACATACAATGTCAAGTAAAAATGTACAACAAAGTAAGCGCACCTTCTCCATCGCCTCTTTCATCCAGTAATCCTTTGGGAATTTTTATTGATGATTGTTTCAAACCACTTTGACCAGAACCGGTAAATATCACTCCCCGTTTAGTAAGTTCACTGTTCAAATCAATTATCCCTCCATTCACGACTACAGGAAAACATACTAGTTTCAACTAATGAAAAATCCAGCAAAATTTGCTAATTCAACATTAAATTCAGTTTCTGCATGAATTTGTACTATAATACCTATGCTGTCCAGATGTATATCAACTTTCTTGGAATTGTCATTAGATTGATGCTGCAGGTTGTTTGTTAGAGATTGAGCTATATCCTCTGAATTCTTCAATAGTCGTGCAGCAACATGGTCATTTGTACTTATCTACAATAGATAGATTCATGCATGTTCTAACATGTAAGGCTTGCTGTACTTTGCCTAATACTGTAATAATTTATGCTGGCAACTCAAATCACTTACGGAATTCAAGGAATCCCATGCCTGTGTGTGTTGGGAATTGAGAATGCTGTCCACCAAATTGAATGTTTTCTATAATTCAATACAAGTCAGCAGAATAAAACATATACATACATGATCTCTTTCAGATACTACAAGATAACAGGTTTGTACTTCAGTGCATGGTAACTTATGCCGATACCTCATACAACATGCTAGTAGTACTGTATATAAATTACCTAAGCTAGACTGTGATTGTGTATACATGCTGCACTTAGTTTAAATGTACTGTTTACTGAAGGACTATGCACTTTGCACTTTTCATGAAAATCCTCACCATTCCTTGTTGCCTGTCACTCTGAAGCAAGTCTGTCCTTCCAGAAGCTCTACACGGATAACAACATAATATACTGAACATAGTGGCAGAGAATGTTACCTCATAGGTAGAGTGCAACAAACTCTGATACTGTTTCCACAAAAGTAATGGCAGCTTCCAGATCCCGGGGAAATAGAGATTCAGAGTTATTAGCCAAGGTATCCGCTTCAGTTGATAATGAAGATGATGTCATTAAGAAGAGGTTTCTTTGATCACTCAGCAGAGATTGGACGCCTCCTTCCATTGCAACTGGAGTGTTTACTGCTGATTTTCTAAGCTCATTGATCTACAGAATTTAGTATACCCCATTCAAGATTACATGTACATATTATGTTAAATCAATAAACTAATGATATACTAATTATCATAATGCTTCATCCAAGACTCACTGTGGAACGTGCTTCTGCAAATGCCTTGGATTCACATTCAGTGACATTTGAAGGTTCCCATAAACCACTTCCATTACAAAACCTCTTAGCCAGGCCAATATTAAATTCTGTTGGCACAAACAGTAGAACTTCGTTAAGAAGAACACTCCTATAATACAAATTTCTACCTGAAACAAGCTATACTTTCCCAACCTGTTTGGTTTGCTGTAGTACTCTGTATATATGTGTATTACTACATCCTGATAATGAGAACTAAATTTTATGGGCCCCCTAAAGTTCATCTTAAACGCAATTTGACTGTATTGGTAAATTTATATTTTATTACCAGACATATCTAGCCAATAATATTAAAGAATATTTGATCTGTATTACTTAATGTAAACATGCTTACAAAAAGTACTCGCACACATGTGTGTTTGTGTGTGCTTGTGTGTGTGTGTATGTGTGTGTGTGTGTGTGTGTGTGTGTGTGTGTGTGTGTGTGTGTGTGTGTGTGTGTGTGTGTGTGTGTGTGTGTGTGTGTGTGTGTGTGTGTGTGTGTGTGTGTGTGTGTGTGTGTGTGTGCATGCGCATGTGTATGTATATGTGTGCGTACATGCACGTGTAAGGGTGTGTGAGTGTTTGGGTGGGTGCATGTATGCTTGCATCCTTGTGTACACTCAAACACACAAGCAAATATGCATACCTACAAGCACATCCACCTGCACTCCACCCCCACATACATGGGCACATGCACCCATGCATGCACACATGCACCAATGTACATACGTGCACACACGCATGCACCCATGTGTACACATATGCGATGCAGACACATACACACATAACACCCTCATGCACACACATGCATACAGTGACATGCAATTGCATACATTAATTACATATGTACAGTGGAACCTCTCTACAATGGACATTTGGGAACTGAAGAACACTATTCCACTATTTAGAGGTTGTTTCATATGTGCAGCAATCTATCTGGACCCACACAAGCAGTGTGTTATGGAGAGGTTTGCATCATTATTTTATACTTGCTGTATTTGCGGATTGGAAGCAATCCATGAAAGTTTACACCCGCAATAATTTACATTGGGCTCTTGTGCAATGGCAAAACATGGCTGTCCACAAACATAAAAACATGAATATCGCTAAAAATCCGTAAAATATGCACCCTGTGAAAATTAAAGCATATACGGTATTAGGGGAGTTTGTTATAAGAGGTTCCGCTGTACATCAATAAGCATAATATTATACAGATATATACAAACCACACATTCATGAAAGCAATTATACTTACCAATATTGGTTCTCTTCCTTGAGCATCTCTGTATGCTGTAGTCACAAGGCTTTGTACTAGACCATGTTATGCCAGACTCAATGGATTCTGGGCAACTATCAGCAGTGGAGGTAGCTGTAATGTAACAGGTACACATAATTTTTCATTATAATTCCATGATAATTATATTATACCATGGAGCAATTTATGAAAGTTTAGCTTCATTGTATATGTAGTATACATACGTACATGAGCAAGCAGTATCTTGTTTGTTTCCATCATAAGTAGTAGGATTTGCATCCTATTGAATTCACCAGAATAAAAGAGTAGGAAAGCATGCGGAGAATATGAATGCTGTCTGAAAATAATATCATGCATTAACACAAAAAGTTACTTTGAAGTCAGGAATGCCATCACCATCTGTATCCAAAGAACACTGTTTCTTACCATCAATGATGATGTCAGTGTATGGATCATTGCACTGCCAAACAAAAAATATATAATTATGGAAGATTTACATGGTGACATAAATGTAGATGTTTAGAGAGCAATAGCTTTATTTAAAGTCAACTGCAAGATTAGGCATGATAATAATTTAAGGTTAGTAATGATATACAGATTGCTACATCTATGCAAATTAGAAAAATAATGGTAAGATAATTGTGTATTGTGCTTACATTAAGTTAATATCAGATTATAACTCACCGAGCATTCACCTGCCTTTTGGCAACTGCACACAGATATCCCAGGTCCAATGCATAAAATTGTCAGTTTTGCATTATGTACAGCCAACCCATCATCAGTACAAGGGCAATATTCTGTGAGTTTTATATATGCAATGTCATAATACCTCTATCAAAAATATAATTATTACAATATTATAAAATTTATGCTGTTTTTACTTAAAAATTGATTTCAAGTGTAAATACATAGAAAGCACGAACCTGATGGACTGAATCCATAAGCAACAGGAGTACTAGAAAACAAACCATTATCAAATTCTGTCGTTTCAATTGCTTTCACAGCACCCTCAGTAGAATTCTTAGATGCATCTGCTGTAATTGCTAGTGATGTAATATGATCAGATACTGGAAAATAGGTCTGTAATCTTAAGCTGTTGAGATGGTGAGCACTGGCAAAATCCCCCAACTATATAAATATTGATATTAAAGAATGAGAACACCTGACAATACTTTGTATAAATCAATAGAATACTTAACTGCTATGTAGTATCTCAAAAAATCATTAAATTTTAAAGCTAGTGCTGTTATAACATCAGTGCAAAGTCTCAGAGTCTATTGAAATAGCTAGTACCTTAATGTTCAAGATTACACTCACTGTATTATTTTATACTCACATAAAAACACATACCATAATAATTACTGCCTCATGCAATTTTGTCATACCTTTTGCAGTATAACATTGGGCATATTCATGCTATCATTCACTGATAGGCTGACATTCACTTCGATTAAAACAATACTAAGTCTTCTTTCTGTAGTGTTCTTGAAGGTACATCCATTAAAGCTAACTGGTTCCCACTGTCCATTAGTGTTACATTTTCTTCTTATCCAGGAGAAATCACTGAAGAGTGGGTGAAGATCTGCACAGGGATAAGACACTTCCAAGGCATGGGATGTCCTAGGCCACTGGAACCCTTTGTCATAGTCAGGTAAGCAACATCCTTCACATGGGTCCTAATAAGGACAAAACCTATACATTATAGTCTACATTACTATTATTTTATAATCAGATTAGTCATAGTGCAATGTAATCCTTTGATTTTTCGGCTCCAACCTTCGAAAGTTAAGGGATGCTAAGTGTTGACTATGTTGCTTGCGTTAATTTTAATTTATAATAATATTTTTTATAATAAATGATTTCTCATTTTAACTGGGTGGGCCATTAGCCTGAGGCTACTACTTAGGCACCCAGTATCCCACACACTCACTCACACACACACACACACACACACACACACACACACACACACACACACAAAATCAAATTAAACATAATGATCAAATTTAAATAATTATTAGTTCGGTGGCTGCAGTAGGTCATCTTGGCATCTGTTCCCAGGTTGGTGGCAGGGGGTGCAGGGAATAAAATGCCAAATGGCACACAGATGGAATGGTGCATGCCCTCTGCCCATTGCTTAACTTCCCGTGCTAACCTACTGAGTCACCTGCACCCCCCGAGTGTTGTCTCACTTAAAGGGGAATGCACACATTTAATTCAGGCTACATGGCTCATTGCAATCATTTTGATATATAGGAGGGGTACAGTACCTGTCTCTTAGTTTTGTACTATATAAAAAAAATCAAATGAAGATGGTGGCAACCACGGTAGTGGTCATCTTCACTTCTCACCACGGTGGTGGTGAGAAGTGAAGACGATCTGATGTGTAACTCCGAAGAAATGATTAACCCACATACACAGCCTGCTTGAGGGAGAGAGTACAAGCTCAAAAAGGATGAAATTAATTTGGAATATTGACTATCCCAGAAGCTGAAATGTTCTTTGGTGACTTAAGGAAGACCAAGTTGCCCAATCAATTGAACCCCTACTCGCAACTAGTGATTAGAGGGGCACATTGGTCAGCTGAGTTCCGTCCTCTCTGGCCCTGCCAGAACCCACCAAACAGTTTTTGGACATGAAAATCTGTGTCCTGGGCCTTTAAACCTCATCAGACTCCTATTATTGTTACATATTACGTGATTTTTGTATCTAGACTATTTGGCAATAATATGGAATTTCACCTCATGCATGCATATTGTGATAACCAAAGGTTTGATTTAGGATGAAGTATAATTATATTACATGGAGACATTGCTCAAAGCACATACTGGAGCAGAATTGAGTATTCCATCACCATCTGTGTCCAGCCAGCATGCTCCGTCATAGTGTGTGTACACACCTGCACACTGCAAAAAGATAGATACACACACACACACACACACACACACACACACATATATATATATATATATATAATATCAATTGCATAAACACTAGTACAACAAAAAGAATATGG
>CAUJGJ010000450.1:205000-207500 GCA_963170055.1 Halisarca cf. caerulea | reverse complement strand
TTATTATTACAGTACCTTACACATATGCAATGATTCTTGAGCAGTTGTATTGGTCAAGACTGAACTACGTATACTTCCCCTCGCTAAGATATTATACAACTCCATAGAACAACCACTGGGTTAACAGTTGATAAGCTGTAGGCTTAGGGCTCTTATATAGAGGCAATCTTTCTATGCAGAATTCTTACTGTCATACACTCATTTTTTCAACTATGAACTTATTATATATAAAATATGGAAATACTTTAAAACTTAGCAAAGTACTTTGAATCTTCAACATACATCACATTTATCAGGCTATACTATTTTTAGGGTATAATGGATACTGAAATAACATTCTTTTCATGCTAACCAGTTTGACAGACAACTCCAGCATCTGAGTAATGGGTACATCTACCAATTGCTCCCCAGGTAGGATGCACACAGTCTAAGATACTTTGCTCTTCTCCTCTACAGGCAAAGTTTGTGGCCCAAATTCGACCAGTTCCAGCAGCGAATGATGCTGAACCCCTCAATGTTGCTGCCATAGCTCCACTGTATCCAAGTTGCCTGCACACAACCTCTGCATCATGAATGTCCCATGATTCATGACACACAGTTCCCCAAACACCATCCAACCCTATTTCAATTCTTCCTTGGGAGTCATCTTTGCCATCAACCAAGCGGATATCAGCGTTGGGTTTCTCATCTAAAGTGTGTTGCATGAGATGAATATAATATTATGTAATGTGCATAATTAGAGATTGCTTGACTGTATATATGTAGACTAAGTATAATTCATTGACTTAAACAAGCTAGTAATATTTGCCGGGCCAATCCAACTTATATATATATATAATATATATATATATATATATATATATATATATATATATACAGTGAAACCTCTCTAAACCGAACTCTCTGTATTCTGAAAACCTCTTTAAACTGGACATGTTTTCAAGTCTTGCTCTCTATATTAGCTGTACATACAGAACCTCTCTAATCCGGAAACCTCTCTAAACTGAACCATTTCTTTGGTCCCAAGGGTGTTCGGTTTAGAGAAGTTACACTGTATATATATATGATTGAGTAACTGCAGGATGGCTACAATATTTCAAATTAATGACATTGTGCATGTAATATATCATGCTGCATAAATTATACATACATTATAATACAATTATGTGTTCCTAGTAGTATAGAGCATGCATTAAATATACCCAGTTGATTAATTACCATGTACAGTGCCACAAATTCATAAACTTTAAGTAAGATGGAATTCAATAGTACATAATATTTCAGAGAAATTAAATCCTCCTTGCCTAAACATATAACTTATAATTTGCAAGGTTACACTACTTATTATTAGTACTAAGGTAATGCCAATTAAATTGCATCTACTGTCACAGGTTAAAATTTGTTGCTCTATCATCTATATGTATGAGCAAAGAAGTCATTGCCATGTGATTGTGCACACCTTCATGCATGCCTGCTTCAATTGGCACACAAAGTTTCTCATGAAGAGCACTTTTCATAAGATGAATACAACAATAATGATTATTATAGGAAAGTGCATCAGTGTATGTAACACTAAATTCATTGAGTACATATTTAAGGTATTTTCAGCCTAACTAAATGACTGATCAGCACTGATCCCTGGTTCAACATTCTGATTCAGTAGATAATACTTACCAGCATGTGCGTTTAAAATACACACAGTACATGCAAATTACACTATACATTTCCGATACAGACAGTTTTTATTGTAATAATATTATATTTTAGTTACAGTGCACATAAGAATGTACATGTGCTGATCCCTTCTGTAATATAGCATGTCCCAACTCACTAGTGCAAACAACTCCTGCTGTCCCTGAACTGCAGCTCACACCTCCCCAACCAGTCACAGAACAGTCAATGATTGACTGTTCATTCCCTCTACACTTGACATTGGTAATCCAGTATCTTCTAATAAGGCTATTGGAAAATGCAGCACCTCCAGTGGCAGCTAAAGCATACTGATACCCCAACATCCTACAAACAACTTGAGCATCTGAAATGTCCCAGTTAGTAGGGCAGACCTTCCCCCAAGTACCATTGAACCCAATCTCCACATATCCATTGGAAATGCCATTTCCACCCACCAGACGTATTTCTGGTGAGGAACCTAGTCAGATTGTAAAATTTAATGTTACTTTGATAAACACATGCATGCTTACTTGTTTACGAGCACAATTGGGACACAGTTTCCTATAAACAAATGAGCAAGAAGTGCAAAAAACGGATACAAATGTGTGTTACTGTGTACTGCATGTACTAGAATTATACTAAACTTAGAGTAGTATAGTACAGTGTATACGTAACAGTTACTATTGTCTTTTAAATTAGCTGATTACATAATGCTACAAATTTGTGCTTCAGTATAAATTTGTATATGTCCTACACATTTCAGCTCTCCTCACATAATGTATACGAAAATTATAAATAACTTGCATGGCTATATATTATTGCCTTCTGA
>CAUJGJ010000450.1:195000-200000 GCA_963170055.1 Halisarca cf. caerulea | reverse complement strand
AAAATAGTTCTTGTCACAAAATAATCATTTGTGCAACGTTTCACCCATCACGGGCTTCTTCAGGCACATGCAATACAAAAATCAAAATAATTGTCTATGCCTAATAGCTACCCATTGGCCTATAAAAGACCAATGGGATAACAGATGGATGTACATTCATATGTCCTTGATCAGGATGTCCCACACTATAAGGGGGTATCCCTCATCCAGGTTGTAACTCCTGCTCCTCCTGATATGAATATTTTCCTTGATTCTCCTCTGCTTCATTCTTTTTTTCCCTTTCTACAACAGTGGATTCCTCCCAATTGATGCGATGGTTAAGAATTTCCGAGTGAACTGCATTAGCATTCTTCATGTCCTTCTTTTCTACTGCTCGTCTGTGTTCCCCGATCCTCATCTTCAATGGTCTCCCTGTCTCTCCAATATACACTTCACTGCATTCCCCACACAGTATTGGATGGATGAGGGGGTAACCCCTTAGCCCAGTCTGGGACATCCTGATCAAGGACATATGAATGTACATCCATCTGTTATCCCATTGGTCTTTTATAGGCCAATGGGTAGCTATTAGGCATAGACAATTATTTTGATTTTTGTATTGCATGTGCCTGAAGAAGCCCGTGAAGGGTGAAACGTTGCACGAATGATTATTTTGTGACAAGAACTATTTTGAGTATCGTTCAAGACGTATTCAACAGTAGTCCTACAACTAAAATAATATACAACTAACATGTCTAACAACTTCTATGCGTTTGATATAAGGAGGTGTAGATAAGTATGTGCAGGTTTCTATCCAGTGTGGTGGATGGGGGGAGGGGGGAACCTGTACTTGAAACTCCCCAGCTTCCACCCAAAGAAACTGCTATGAAAACTGTTGCAAGTGCAAATTACTGCATAGAAAGCCCTACTTGACTGTCAAAATCTAATATATACACCTTGAATAATTTTAAATGGCCTGATCAAAATACCATGGAAAACTCAAATTTTCACTGGGGGAGCATACCCCCAGACCACCCTAGTTATATACACAGTCCTATACGACTCCACATATATATCTGCACCCCCTTGCATCACTGCACTGCATGGTTGTATTGTATATGCACATCTAGGTACCACATACATACATATCTGCCCTTTTCCATCACTATTTTTTAATGTTTGTTATTGGCTCATAATCATTATCCAGAAAGAAACCCTGCTACACACATCAAAACTATGATCATGTCTTACATGGCAGGCATGCATGATAATACTGAAGGTTCATCAAAAATTTTCCATCTCAGATAGGCCCTGGTGTGATATCATAGGAGTATACAACAAGGGGGCTGGGGGTATAATCCCACATGAAAATTGGGGCTCTTAGTGTATATAAGGTGGTAGATAAGGCCATTCAAGACCATTTTAAATTCTTATTTGATTTTTATTTGTATTGATGAACACATGCACATTGCAACCTACCTCCACAAACTGCACCTGCTTCTCTGCTGTGAGAGCAAGATGAGCTAATCCTTCCCCATCCACTGTGTTTACACTTGTTTATGCTCTTCTCTGAACCAAGGCAACCCACATCTTCAAACCAAATTCGCCCAGTTCCTTGCACAAAGCTACTCCTTAGAGTAGCAGCAAGAGTAGTGGGATAGCCCAACATTCGACACAAAACACGAGCGTCATGAATGTCCCAGCCATCATCACACACCGTGCCCCATGTGTTGTTGAATCCAATTTCCACTCGTCCACTGGCAGAGGAATATCCACCAACAAGACGTACTGTAATATTGTTCATTCCATTACCATCTGTAACACAATTGTTTCATACAATATTAATATTCATAAATTTGAAATTTTCAGTGGAGTACTGTTTTACAGAATGCATAGCAGTGTATGATGGGAAAAGACAAAAACAAAGGTATGCATCCTATTTTGATTGAAGGTGATTGAGCATGCGTGGATCCCACATAGATTCTGTTTATGGTTAATTCTTGACAATGTGTGAAAAGAATTAGGATGCTTGAATGTGTTTTTTGGCTTAATAGCTGCTTGTATACCACTAGAATTTTGTTTCAATATTATATTTTCTTAGAAATAACACATGCATGCATCCATGTACATGCCTAATCAGTACCAAAACATACATAAAACATGTACAAGAATTGAAAGTACGCAGAAATGACAGCGTATTCCCTCCCTGAATGGCTACTAACAGCCTCTGGATCAAATGTTGATAGAATTATTGGTACACATACACACACACACACACACACACACACACACACACACACACACACACACACAAACACACACACACACACAAACACACACAAACACACACAAACACACACAAACACATGCATTTTGGTAATATTTATATCATTCAGCCAAGTTAGTCCCATTTTCTTATTGCTGGTAAAAAGCCGAAATTTATTCACTGTTAAAAAGACTATGTACTGACAGGATAACAGCACTCAAATACACTCTTTGCATGTACACTGCTAAGTATATGTGTCTTCCAGATTGTGATAAGGAATTTGCAGATGCTTGTTTTTATGCATAAAAAGCAAATCATGATAACATATGCAAGTATCATAAATACATGACTGTACACAGTACGTGTGTGTACATTTGTGTGTGTGTGTGTGTGTGTGTGTGTGTGTGTGTGTGTGTGTGTACATGTGTGTGTATGTGTGTGTGTGTGTGTGTGTGTGTGTGTGTGTGTGAGTGTATGTGTGTGTGTGTGTGTGTGTATGTATGTGTGTTTTTGTTGCAATCAGTAAAGACCTACTAATATAGGATGAGCGCTAAAGTCTAAAGAGACAATTAAAATGCAGTCTGTCAATGCTAACCGTCACATACAACTCCTGCAAGACCACATGAAGATGATGGAAGAGAACCCCAAGTACTATGATGACAGTCCTTCAAATTCTTTTCTTCCCCAAAGCATCTGATACTATCTAGCCAGATTCTTTGTGTAGGATCACTCCAGAAGGCAGATGCAACTGTAGCCACCACTGCTCTGTTATATCCCAGTTGACGACATGCCACTGTAGCATCATGTATATCCCAGTTGGTATCACAAACATAGCCCCATACACCTCTGAATCCAACTTGTACTTGACCTTGTCCACGAGTAGAACCTCCACCAAGCAATCGTATATCAACATTATCTTCAACATGTTCTTCAAACAATCATATAATGCAAAAAAGTAAATTTCTAAGTCTATGGTATAATCCACAAAATTGCAATTTTGATTCACAAGTTGTATGGTATCATACTTATAATATGGTATGCTGTCTATGTCAGTGATCCTCAGAGACTATATATAATCTGATATACCGTATGGCCAGTAGAGTATTGTCAAGGTAAATGTTAAACACATTCAATTGAGGTCTACTTTTAGAAATACAGTTATAGGGTTTATATACAATTTATATTGCTATTATATATGTGCAACTAGTAAAGTAAAATTAATGTAATTTACCTTGACACACTGCCCCTGCCACTCCGTGATATTTAGTCGATATTGTGGCATACTTCACACAATATCCACCCGGGTTTCCCCACCTACTACTCCCACAATCACTGATTTTATTCTCAAATCCATCGCATTGAATATTGCCCCGCCAAATCCGCCCCCGCCCTGTTCCAAAACTTGAGTCGATTGTAGCAGCCATAGCGTCAGCGTACCCCAGCTGACGACAGGCAACTCTGGCATCCCTGATGTCCCATCCGTTGCTGCAAATCGTTCCCCAGGGACTTGTAAGGTTATATCTTATTTCTACATTACCCTGCGCAGGGTGCCCTCCGTTAACCAATCGCATCAGACCTGTAGAATTTGCTGTGAAAAGAAGAAAACATTTTAAATATCATGCGGTTCTTATTTTTTCTTGCCGGTTTGTCAAGCTGTATTCAAAAATTACCTGCACAGGTACAAGTATTCGCTTGCTGACTATAGCCAGGGCTCACAAGTGCAATTACAATAAGTAGAAAGTTTAACAGTTCAATCATGTCCCTTTCAGCACGTATAAGTCTTTGTAAGGACAAAAGCCCGTAGCACTCGATCAGTCTGTACGTACGTGTCTCCTATTTTATAACCTCTCGGACAAAATGGCGCACACGCGGACTGACGCTACAAAACCCACTTAATTAATGATTAACACACTTCGGCGTAATATGTAAAGATCACATGTGGGTGAAACGTGCTGTAGTGGCTTGGCTAGACTACGGCAATTGCGAGCTTCCCTAGTGAACATTAAAACAGCATTATTACTCTTTCTGCATGGTTCTTCCTTACATGGATTACTGTCATTTGGAGTGAATGTACTGGAGCAAGATTGGAACAAATGCAGAATTATGCAATGTTTATTTGCCGAAAGCCTCCAATTTAGGAGCCGACTGAGTCTCTTCACATTGGATTCTACATAATAGGCAGTTTAGACTGAACACAGTCTACAGTGCCATTAATGGAGTGGCGCCCATGCACCCTGCAGCAATTTTCCGCACAGAGGAATCATCATGGATCTAGTAGTCTAAGAGATCCGCTTCGTATAATTGTGCCTAAAATCTAACTTTGGTCATAAATCTATTAGGTTACTGCAATCAATTATTGCATGAAAAGAATAATCCCCCAATATCCCTCATGACATTACCAACATTTAGTAGTTTCAAACATAGATTGAAGTCTTACTTTAGATCACAATATATAATTTGCTGCATTATTTTTGCATGCTTTTCTTCTCATCAGTATTAAATTAAATTTGTTATATGTACTATCCAGTATATGTTTAGGGTTCCAAGTTTAAGACCTGCAGTTGCTGATGTAATATCCCTCTGGCTCAGGCTATATATTTAAAATAATAATATAGTCTTAGTAACAGTAACTACTACTGCTACTACTACTATATAATATTGTACATTAAACCCTGTTAGCTTGTATGCCCTGAATAAATGGTATAATCATAATATACAGACTCAGTATAATTCTTCATCTCCGGCGCCAGTTGAC
>CAUJGJ010000450.1:147500-190000 GCA_963170055.1 Halisarca cf. caerulea | reverse complement strand
CTGACTTGAATACATACTACACTGACCTTAGTATGATAAGCTCCATCAGTACTTGGACTGCTCTTTGACTTTTCCTTTTTAAAATTTGTACAGCATAAATGCTTGATCTTCCCATACACTTTGTCATGTCTCAAGACAAGACTCACAAAGATGAAGACTCCCTATTTCACAAAAGTTCATGACATTGTTTTTAAGTCACCGTGCAAATAATTATTATAATATCTAATTGCACATACTAATATGTATCACCTGCAATGAATTGAATATGAGGAATCCCCAAGCAAAGAAAGATGTAACCGGATTAACCGCCAGTAGTCCAAATATCCATGTCAATCCAGTGAGAGGAAGAATTATCACAAAGGACTTCAGCAGATGCCTTCAATAGGGAGAATATTATGCAAATGATCTTCAAAGTCAGAATGCTTACTATAATAGAATGGATTAAGATACATTTTTATATTCTATTTACAAGTGTACCTATTTACAATACATGTGTTATGCTTCCCTGGCATGCCTTGTATTATGCTCTTGATGTACTTGGAGTTCTTGTAAGACTTACGCAGCTTGTTTGGCATTTTCTTTCTTCGAATCTTCTAGTGTTTCCACTCTCTGTAGTTTCCTGCTTTGATATATCTTTCTCAGAGCAATGATTATGATAACGGAATTTACCTGATATTTGCAAAATATATGAGCCCATTACAAATATGATTAAAATCTTTACGGAGAAAAACTTGAATAGTGCATGTGTGTGTGTGTGTGTGTGTGTGTGTGTGTGTGTGTGTGTGTGTGTGTGTGTGTATTATGCTGTTGAAGGTTGACATTTAATTTCTTGAAAAGTTGATATTCATATAACATAAAGTGAAAATACTTTTTTATAGTATACCCTCCATGCTTGCTTTTTATGCTTACCAGAATGATGAACAGCATTGGTGCTACAAAAGCTGCAATTATACCATCTTCAATAGGGAGCCAGCAACTGCACATTGAAGGCAATACAGAGCATGTCATTTTCACCATTCAATTTAATACATATTAGTTATATCCTGTCCAGGTGTGCTGTAGCAGAAATACAGTACTGATTGACTGAGGCTGAAGCCCAAGGTCATCATCACTGTATTTTTCTGCTGCTGCACACCTGGACGTGATATAACTAATTATTTGTACCCTGGCAACAATTCACTGTTGACTGTTGGTATGTACAGTCTCATCTAGAGTAACTGTTAATCAGTTTTAGCCACTTATCCTACCAATTAACATAGTTGACATCAGTTAGGAAGTGTGCGTATATCAGTGACCTGTTCTACATCACTAATGTCAGCACACTCCTTTAATATCCATCCATAATTCGTCCACACACCAGGATACAACACAATAATGCATGGGCCCTCAATATCTAAGCAGGTTGGGCCAAATTAGTTGGCATGAGTAAAAGTAAGACTAGGACTATTATATAAATATTAATATTGTACCATTTAAATGTGAGTAACATATATATAATATTGCCTTATGAAATAAATACTTACCCTCTTATTTTGTGGTAGTCGGGATCTTCCTTTTCATATGAGGCTGGTATCCGATACAAGTTATGCTTGGCTGCTACTGAAATACCAGCGATCACTGCTGGTGTGACTGCAAGTCAAGAGAATAGCCCATGCCAGGGTACTGATTACCCCCTCAACAGATAACACATATTATTGTAGAGGAACACTCACTCCAACCGATGATGGAATAGTACAACAACCATTTTCTCTTGTTAATGTGAAAGACAATGACAGTCATCCGAAAGATATGAATTCCTTCACACAACATCCAACAGAAAAGTGCCAGAAAGAAGTAGTGCAAGAGACAGGCTACTACTGCACAGCCAATCTGTGTAACAAAAATGATCATAGCAAGTAATTTGAGCTACATAAAATCTCATGGGAGCTGCCGTCCCAAATACTCAAATACCTTGTAAAACATTGAAAGTGTAACTGAACAGTCATTGCATGAACACAATAATTATTTTGTAAGTTTGACAATATTGCTTCAAAGGATTGTTAGTACGGTACTAGTCTTCCAAAAACTCTAAGTACATTAAGAGCACAGAGGCGTAGCTCCATTGTTTCCTGGTTGCCAGGAAACACCCTCATTAGAAATCTCTTTAATTAATCTGAAGCCGCCAGTATGCTAATCAATCGTACAATTAATCCTAACACTTTCTCCTATTGTCACCTAGCATGCACCTGCACTAGGCTAACCTGCACACATGGTTCTACTGAGAGCACTTCTATATGCTGGTTATACCGCATTTATGCATGCTTTGTGCTCTTTTTAGTCGTTTCTAGCTTGTCTGACACACTATAGTTTTCAAACTATCACTACAAATTTAAATGCGGTGTTCCCTTGCATGCATGTGGCCACAGCGTCGATGTATCCACGATACCACTATTCTTGTACACCATGATCATGGGTTTTAGAAACCCCCTTATTTTTCTTCTGGCTACGCCCCTGGAGCATAATACAAGGCATGCCAGGGAAGCATAACACATGTATTTCAAATAGGTACACTTGTAAGTAGAGTATGAAAATGTATAATTCCTCTAATATAAGGCTTTGAAATTTCTTCAAGTGCATATTATATAATATACAGTAAAACCTGTCTTAAAGACCACTTGCCTAGAAAGACCACCTACTGTCTGTAGAGACCATGCACAGTAGGCTGGCTTATTGTCCACTTCAGAGTTACTAAAGCACCCTCCTCACAAGGGCCACCTGTCTTCAGAGACCACGATTACTTGGTCCCTAAAGTGGTCTTTATATACAGATTTTACTGTATATAGTAGCATATATATATACAGTATATATATATATATACATACATACATACATACATATATATATATATATATATATATATATATATATATATATATATATATATATATATATATATGTATATGTATATTTCTATCCCAGTTTGTGAAAGATCAACAGGAAACACTGGGCATGTATGGTAGTTATCCCCCGGGTAATAACTACAAGGTATTAATCAATAGTCAATTTGATGTTAATTAAATCAATTATTGCCGATTAAGTCTACTAATTGAAAATCAATTTGCATGGGATAGAAGTCAGTTATATCCCGGTTCACTCGCATGATATCCAGGTAATCGCCCACGACCTCAACTTCGACACGATCATGGGCGATAACCTCGATATCATGCTTGTACTGGGATACAATATAATATGCATTTTGTATTGATAGACAGATCTGCATGTATGACTTACCTTGGAATTTACAGCTGTCTGAGTTCCAGCCAGAAAAATTATTAAACCAATCGCTAGTGCTATGCACATATTCAAGTGAACAAAATTTCCAATTTGAGATATGAGCAGTTTCCTGAATGGAAATCAATAAAGTGTCTGAAATTCATAAGGGAAATTTTAATTGACATTTGTATTAGCTGAATCGCACAGAACGAATTGATTTATGAGTCTATACCTTAAACTGATGAAGAAGATGATTGTAATGAGTACTGCAACCAGTGATATTGAGCATCCAACGTATGTTGCAACAGACAAGGCAAGGAGATGATCAGGAGAATATTGCTGCAATAATAGAATTATATATCAATTGAAATCAGTTATCAATCTAATGTACATACATGCATAGTTGTTTATAAAGGCAATATGCAATAGGCAACAATATTAAATTAATTATTATATATTATTCTAAACATGTTAACAAAGTCATGAACACTGTTGTATAATTTACCACTTACATTAGTTGATCCTGAAACGTCCACAAGAATTGCAAAGCTTGTGAGATGTGTACTTTTACAGACAATGGAATCTTTCTCAATAACTGTTGTCAATCCTCTGTCAGACCAATGACCACTCCTATATATAGTGCATGACAACCAACTTACCACATGCACTAAACCTGTGCACACACATGCATGATTATACATGGCAAGACCAATGCTTAGATAATATCATAGTCAATACAATCTACTTGTTTGCATGTAATGCTACTTAATGTTGACATCTTGAGTATACACATTGTGTACGTATTACATTATATATAATAGTATTATACATTACTGGATAAATGTATGTCCCAGACATGCACACTGTACGTAAAAGTTCTTAATGACTCACGTTGACATGTCTTCATCAGATGTGAACTCCCAAAATACACATCTAGCCATTCCTGCTGAAGCCTAGCAAGTAGAAATACCCCTGTAAATCACTGCTCATGCACGATTGATGATGATGATGACAAACTAACTTCCATTGGGAATGTTATTTCAACTGGTTCATTTAGTAGAGAAGATGAACCTGCATCAGGCATTCCAACTTGACTTGATATGATCGGTGATGCAATCCTTAAATCACAGTCATTTATGTTGCCGCACCTGTGTAAGTAAACAAATTAAAAAAATCAATGTGAAGATGCCGGAATGTTTAATTTATTTGCATCATCAAGTTACAATTGGTAACATGGTCCACTGCATTCATTGCTATAATAAATAATTGTCAAAAGTAACTCACAGTTTTATGATAATTATATGATTGTTATACAATTAGCTCAAGATTCACTCTTCCATCATTACTAATTTTGCACACAGCGATCATTGTTCACAACAAATGGAATTTACCACATGTATCTGTGTCATGTAGTAGATATCCATACAAGCTCATAATAATTATATTATCTGCAGTCCAATGTACACATACACTCACATGTTAGTACTAATATTTCTGGAACTATTTTCCTTAGCTTGTAAGAATCCTGATAGCCCATCAATTTGCATGTTAGTGATTTCCACAGCTGTGATTTATAGTAAATCACCACATCCAATAATAAAAAAAATAATTGTAAATTTGGGGGTCCACAGAAATTTTTCATTGTGTTGATTGCTGATTAATGAGTCTTTAGATTATAATTCTGTGTTACTGTTATGCATATTGTGTATGACAAATGAAGTTAATGGATATGATTATGTATGCAAGATGACATCATGCGCGCACACACACACAATGTGCAATACATGTACTGTATGTTAAATATTGTTTACATAATATAATATGCACTGACAGTGAATACTACATACATGATGAAAGCCAATAGTTATGATAATGTTTTATCCAATATTTATAACTGCATAATTGTTTGTGAAGAATACAGATTTTGTTTACGTACAATGTCATGTAATAATGTACAACAAAGCAAACGCACCTTCACCATCACCTCTTTCATCCAGCAATCCTTTGGGAATTTTTATTGATGGTTGTTTCATATCACTTTGAGCAGAACCGGTAAATATCACTCCCCGTTTAGTAAGTTCACTGTTCAGATCAATAATCCCTCCATTCACAACTACAGGGTAACATAGGCCCAACAAGTGAAAAATCTAGCAACAGTTATACCAAACTAAAATTCAGTTTCTGCATGAAGTTGTCTATGATACCTATGTTATCCAGATGTATATCAACTTTCTCGGAATTGTCATTAGATTGATGCTGCAGGTTGTTTGTTAGAGATTGAGCTATATCCTCTGAATTCTTCAACAGTCGTGCAGCAACATGGCCATTTGTACTTATCTGTAATGGATAGATGCATTCAGACTCTAACATGTACGTACGTACATTAATTGCAGTAATGTAACAATTCATGTTTGGCACTAATCACTTACAGAATTCAAGGAATCCCATGCCTGTGTATGTTGGGGATTGAGGATGCTGTCTACCAAGTTGAATGTTTTCTATTAATAATATGTATGCAAAGCAAGTCAGCAGTTAAAGGTACATATTATTAATGGTACCTCTTTTCATGCACACACAGTAACAACAAACGTCTCTGTAACTTATGCATTTACCTCATGTGATGTGCTATTAGTACTGCATATAAAATTAACTCAGTTACACTGCAATAGCAATATTATTAAATAATATATTATAATAAGATTACTTGTAAAAAGATATTATAGATTTTCTTAATGGGCTATGTACCACCCATGCAAATCCTCACCATTCCTTGTTGCTTTTCACTCTGAAGCAAGTCTGTCCTTTCAGAAGCTCTACATGGATAACAACATAATATACTGAACATAGTGGCAGAGAATGTTACCTCATAGGTAGAGTGCAACAAACTCTGATACTGTTTCCACAAAAGTAATGGCAGCTTCCAGATCCCGGGGAAATAGAGATTCAGAGTTATTAGCCAAGGTATCAGCTTCAGATGATAATGAAGATGATGTCATTAAGAAGAGATTCCTTTGATCACTCAGCAGAGGTTGGATGCCTCCTTCCATTGCAACTGGAGTGTTTACTGTTGATTTTCTAAGCTCATTGATCTACATGATTTAGGATACCCCATTCAATATCACATATTATAACAACTGTTAAGTCAATAAACTAATGATATACTAATTATCATAAATTAATCCAAGACTCACTGTAGAACGCGCTTCTGCAAATGCCTTGGATTCACATTCAGTGACATTGGAAAGTCCCCATAAACCTCTCCCATTACAAAATCTCTTAGCCAAGCCAATATTAAATTCTGCAGGTTAATTAAGTGGCACATTTTCATTTCAGTTGTGTGTGTGTGTGTGTTTGTGTGTGTTTGTGTGTGTGTGTTGGTGCACATGTGTGTGTGTGTGTGTGTGTGTGTGCATATTACACTTGAACAATTCACCACATAATATTATTATTGTGCGCACACATGCACATTAACCCCCACACATGCATGGGCACATGTATCCATGCTTGCAACTATGCACCAATGTGCATACATTCACACACATTTGCCCCAATGTACACACATGCATACCCCATACATGCATACACATGCATATATACAAGTAATTACACACATGCATAATATAATTATAATTATAATATACTAGATACATATATATACAACTGCGCGTGCATACTCATTGAAACATATCATATACCACTCAAGTTGGTTCTCTTCCTTGAGCATCTCTGTATGCTGTAGTCACAAGGCTTTGTACTTGACCATATTATGCCGGAGTCAATTGTTTCCGGACAGTTATCAGCAGTGGAGGTAGCTATTAAGAAATTCAGAAATTGCAAAGGTATAATATTCCATTACATATTGAGAAAAATTGCTCCATTTGTACATACGTGTGCAAGCAAAATCTTGTTTGTTTCCATCATAAGTAGTGGGATTTGGGTCCTATTGAAATCACCAGAATAAGAGAGTGAGAATACAGTGAGAAATAATTTTATCAAATCCAGTAAAAAAAGTAAGTTATTATACATGAATTTTTACACAATAATTTACTTTGAAGTCAGGAATGCCATCACCATCTGTATCCAAAGAACACTGTTTCTTATCATCAATGATGATGTCGGTGTATGGATCATTGCACTGCCAAACAGAACAGAATATGGAAGACACTATGACAGAAGATGGTATGGGTCTAATAGAAATCAAATACAGCTAGGTGCATATATATCATACAAAGGTGAATTACAGATATATATGTATATATATATATATATATATATATATATATATATATATATATATATATATATATATATATATATATATATATATATATATACTATATAATATACAGATTGCTATGTAATTTATAAATGATAAGATAAAAATTAATGGATGCATAGTGTGCATACATTAATTCAATATCAGGTTCAACTCACCAAGCAATCACCTGCCTTTTGGCAACTGCATGCAGATATCCCGGGTCCAATACATAAAACTGCCAGTTTTACATTACTCACAGCCATTCCATCACAAGGACAATATTCTGCAAGTTATGTATGTAGGTAAAATGTTATGATACTTCATCAATAATATAATATTATAAATAAAATTGTTTTACTTGAAAAGTGATTTCAAGAGTAAATAGATGACACGAACCTGATGGACTGAATCCATAAGCAGTAGGAGTGCTAGGAAACAAACTGCTATCAAATTCTGCTGTTTCAATTGCTTTCACAGCACCCTCAGTAGAATTCTTAGATGCATCTGCTGTAATTGTTAGTGATGTAATACGGTCAGTTACTGGAAAATAGGCCTGCAATCTTAAGTTGTTGAGATTGTGGACACTGGCAAAATTCCCCAGCTATAAAAAGAACAACTATAAGATACCGTAACAGTATTTTGTGGAAATTCATAGAATTAGGAATGGCATATAGTATCTTGAATATATCATGTCATTGCCAAGTACTTATCACCAGCAAATACTTTGAACTGATTAGCTAATTTATATTATGTTCAATACTCACACAAAATGTATACCATTACAAAATCATATGAAATTTTGACAGTAATTTGTAATATACCTTCTGCAGAATAATTTCTGACATATTCATGATGTCATTCACTGATAGGCTGACATTCACTTCAATCAAGAGAACACTTCTTTCTGTAGTGTTCTTGAAGGTACATCCATTGAAGCTAACTGGTTCCCACTGTCCATTAGTGTCACATCTTCTTCTTATCCTGGAGAAATCACTGAAGAGTGGGTGAAGATCTGCACAGGGGTAAGAAACTTCCAAGGCATGGGATGTCCTAGGCCACTGCAACCCTTTATCATAGTCAGGTAAGCAGCATCCTTCACACGGGTCCTAAAGAGGACAAAAGAGTCGATCTGCATTAACATCATAAGCTATATAATTATAAAATTATTATTATAATTGCAATCCTCCAATTTTCCAGCCCCAGTGTCAAATGCCTTGGAAAAGGAGATGCTAATCAGTTACTATGCTAGGCATTTCTCAGTTAAAGGGGAATTGATACACAGTCACATGTAATTGTGGCTGCATGGCATTGCAATCATCTTGATGGGAGGTGGACAGTATGTACTTAGCTATCTCTATTTAGACTAGTACTGTAACAATATTGCTAAGGGCTTGAATCTATTATAAGGGATGAAATTCCTAGCATGACACATTGATCAAAGCACATACTGGAGCAAAATTGGGTACTCCATCACCATCTGTGTCCAGCCAGCATGCTCCATCATAGTGTGTGTAAACACCTGCACACTACAGCATGAAAGATATGTATTATAGTTTACAATTCATATTATTAAGCATAATATCATAATTTGATTATAATATTATCCTTAGATGTTGGTACTCACTGAACATGTCCTATTTGATGCACACCTACAGGGTGACCTCACATATTCTGGAGCATTGCATACATTCAGTGTATACAATATATTATTGGAAGAAGTGAACGTTGATGGACACTTGCATTTTTCTATTAAATTTGAGAGAATATCAAGTAAAAATTTGAAGTTATCATTACATACACATGTAGGAAATGCCTATCAGTTAGTATACAGTGGAAACTCATGATAACAAATCACAGGGGACACAGAAAATTCTTCTTCATATATCAGAAATACGCTACAACCAGTTACACTTTCACGGTAGAGCTTTCACTGGGTCACATGTGTATCTTTACTATAATAATATTATGCAGAAATTCCCAATAAGATATTTTGTTATAACAAATTTCCACTGTATAGTGTATATATGTGTATAATACTGTGCAGTTACTGTTACTATTATATACAGTAGCTATATTATGAGTGTATGCACAGGCGTACTCGAACTAATTCATAATTTATTGTTAAGGTAAGTGTAATCAAGTTAATGTAAATAGTTAAATCACCAATCTAAATGAAACAGACTGATACAATATATATATCAGTACAACAATATTATTATCATGGTAACCAATATATATGGCTGCATGGCCACTGTTACATCCAAGGCTGATATTGCACATATTATACAAACAAATAAGAAATATATTTCATATTACCTGAAGGATTTAATATCAGTTTCTCTTCTATGGTGGCAGTGGTGCTGATACCATTCACTCTGAAGTGCATGTCTTTCAGTGCCTTCAACTGCATCATCAAACTGCTACTAAAAGCAGACTTTTCAGCTGCAACATTGAGAACTGTGGCATTATGTATGCTTGAAGCTCGCTGATTGTAAAAGGTTATATTTAAATCAGCAGTTCTTAGAACAGACTTTAGTTGAGTGGTAATCTAACATGAAAATCAAAACATCAAATTGCAACCCAAGTTACAATAATACGACTGAATTAATACAATTGTAGATAAACACAGCTATACGTTGTACATATATCTATATACCTGCAACTGCACAATTTCCATGTCATATTGTGAAATGGTTTGATTTAGCACAGCTGAAAGCATCAAAATCTCTCTTTCTTGATTGTTAAATGTACAATTTGAAATGTCGGCTTCCCATTCCTCATTGACTGTGCAAGTCCACTTCATCTGTCCTTCAGGATTGAACTGTGGATGAAATGAGGTGCACGGGGCAGTGGTACTGCTACCAACATCTGACTCATTCCTCAAAGGAGCAATGGGGCAACCTGAATTAATTATAAACATAATTGGTTAAAGTACTAGCTACATCTGTACTTAATTGGATTTGAGCTATTCATAGTAGGGTTAGTGTTAGGTTTATACCAGTCAATTGACTTTAATTGCCTCTATAAATTTTATAGATTTACTAACCTGGTTCAATTGTGACATTGCTACTTGCAGCTATTCCTGGGTAACTTTCGAGAAAACATTTGTAAATCCCTGAAAGATGACTAGAAACCCTCTTCACCTGCAACACACTAGAGTTATTGTCCTGAAAAATGGTTACATGAGTTTTGATTGATGATGGTAAGTCCTCTACAGCTGTTCCATTAATACTCCATTTTACAACAAATTTGGGCAAATTAACTTTATGGAAAGTGCATGTTAGGTTTGTGGTACTACCTGGACCATATTGAGCATTCTGTGGAAGGTTTGTTATAGTCACACGATCTTCAAAGGGCACTTCATCTGCACCAGCAAATACAAAACTAATATATAAAAACAGTACTGCTATTTTGGACGTAAATACATACAATTATGTATAGTGTCAATAATGCATCAAATTATTATTATTTAATTCAATATAGCATTGCAAAAATAAATGACTGGCAGTTTCAAGCCATTGCAATTACTTATTCTTTAATTATATGCAAAATATTATGATGATTGATGTTTTGTCACACGTTTTTCAAAGAATACTTCATCTACATCAACAAAATTTAATACAAATTAGTGGAAATTATTTTCAACACTAATCCTGCATAATGTCAATGTATTTTTGCGACAAATGTTCTGAGGTGGGTGTATGCAGTTTTGACTATCATTATATACAGTGCAACCTTGGTTATCCAAATCTCACTTATCCAAACCCTTGTTTATCCAAACATGCCCAAACCTCATTAAGATATACCTGTGATGGAGTTTATCATCTCCATTAAGCTTTTGTCTCATCAGTGACTTGTATTATTAGGCATGTAGAGGCAGTAGCTCCATTGTTTCCTGACTGCCCAGAAACCCTTTTAATCTGAAGCCACCAGTATGCATCAAATAACCCCTTTCTCCAATTATCACCTGCATGCAACTACACACATGGTTCCCCAGAGCATATAAAATATAATAAAATTAATGCTGTGAACACTACTCATGTTCTGTGTTCTTTTTAGTCGTTTGTAGTTTCTTATCTGACACAAGCACATTGTACCTGACTATCATGATACATATACCCATGATCATGGCTTTTTAGAAACTCAACCCCCCTCTTTTTCTTCAGCTGTTATATGTTGTAGTATTGTAAGCATTCTGTATGCCACTTCAGTTATCTGCACAATTCACTTATCCAAACACTTTGTTTAAACTGGCTGTCCACAGGGGTTCAGATATAAGTGAGGTTGTACAGTATTATCATGCATGTTGAACAAATTGGCAGGTTTCACAATTATGGTAATTCATGCACAGCAAGGCTTACAATATATATAATATTATATTGAGGTACTGTCTTTATAGGAGGATGTAACAAGCATATATATATCGTGTAATGACATTTCTTACCATTGCAAGTCACACTGACCATCCTGTCAAGGTTACAGTACCAGTAACGGAAGTATCCAATTCCCCATCCATCGTGGGAGCAATCATTGATGCTCCTTTCAGTACCAGTACACTGCAAATTCCTCAGCCAAACTCTTCCTGTCCATCTTCCATACTTAGGTCTGCTTGTATAAGATATAGCACCCACGTAGCCAAGCTGTCTACAAATGACATGAGCATCATTCATATCCCATCCAACACTGCAAATTGCTCCCCATGCTCCATTCAGTCCAACTATCACACGACCTTCAAAAATTTCGTCATCAGCCTTTCTCTCTAGCTTTATTTCAATTTCAGTGTTATTTCCTATTTTAACAAAAAATTGTATGAATAATAATTTATATATTTAACACTATATAATTTTATTATAATGATATCAAAAAACAAGCGATTCGAGTTTAAAAAACTCGTGGGCCGCCTACGGCCCTGGAAACTTGAATCGCTTGGAAATTGTCATTATTGACTAAAATAATACTTCGAAGAACTCTTCTGGTCGAAAAGACTCTTTGCTGATAAAATCAGGAGCAAACGAATAAATTTCACCGAACTATAGCCGAAAGATTACGTACCGACTTCGCGTCCGCCATGTTGTTGACATATATATATATATATATATATATATATATATACAGACATCGTTCCGGACGTTCCAGACACTTCCGGTGAAAGTAAAAACAATATAGGGCCGCCTTCCAGCAGCCCAATAAAAAATAAAAATAAATAATATTTAGATATGAATATGTTACATACATACTTAAAATTAAACTCACTTACTGTATTTGCATTTGTTTCACACAATGTCATATTATTATAATAAAATTTCATTGACCCTGTGGATTCTCAATGCCTTAGGCACTGCATGAATTGAATACTTTACTGTGCGTGCATTGATAGTTAACCGAAAACAATAATAATTTAATCTTGGACTAGGTGCGCAGATGCGGTATACTTACAAACTGTTTAACAGTATTCAATAGGAAAGTAAAATCAGTATAATATATTATGTTTGATTAAATGAGTTGTGCAGGGGTGAATCAAAGTTATAAATTTTACATGTTCACTCTCTTTATTCAGTCCTACCAGTGCCTGTAGTAGTGAAAAGGAACTGCCCTATATACTACTTCCAAACAGAGTATATAACTGTACATTACTTAAAATGCTCTTTACATAAATTAAATACAGTTACAGTGAAACTTGCACATAATTGAACATGTGGTTCACTATCAAATTAGTGTATGTACCCATTCGGAAGTCCACCTCAACCATGCACTTAATATTTATAATGGCAACATAAAACTCCTTAGAATATACAGCTATATACTGTAACAGGACAAGTGCCAATCTACATGTATACACAATGATATGTATTTTGATTGATGTTTCAGTGCAACAACAAATTTTTCAGACTTACCAGTGTGGCAGATGACCCCAGCATCTGAGGAATGGGTACAGCTACCAATTGCTCCCCAGGTTGGATGCAGACAGTCTAAGATACTTTGCTCTTCTCCTTTACAGCCAAAGGTTGTGGCCCAAATTCGACCAGTTCCAGCAGTGAAAGATGCTGAACCCCTCAATGTTGCAGCCATAGCTCCACTGTATCCAAGTTGCCTGCACACAACCTCTGCATCATGAATGTCCCATGATTCATGACACACAGTTCCCCAAACACCATCCAATCCCACTTCAATTCTTCCTTGGGAGGCATCTTTGCCACCAACCAAGCGGATATCAGCCTCAGGTTTCTCATCTAAAGTGTTTTAAAATGATCATGTGATGAATAATATTATTATGATTACAGGGAAACACATTACTGCAAGTCATTTCATTCATTGTAAGTAACAATAAAATGTATTTCCAGGCTGACCTGGGTTCAATTATAGATCAATCTTAATCTTTTAATAGTTGAAGAATGAACAGTTGATCATGCAATTTGAATTAATTTTTATGTAATATAGATTGATACAGATATTATTATATTATAATAATAGTTGCCCATAATTATCGTAGTTCATGTGAAATGCTGATTGATCCCTACTGTTATATTATGACCATGTTCTCACTCACTAGTACAAACAACTCCTGCTGTCCCTGAACTGCAGCTCACACCTCCCCAACCAGACACAGAACAGTCGATGATGGACTGCTCATTTCCTCTACAATTGACATTAGTAATCCAGTATCTTCTGGCAATACCTGGTCCAAAAGCAGCACCTCCTGTGGCAGCTAGAGCATGCTGATACCCCAACATCCTACAAGCAACTTGAGCATCAGATATGTCCCAGTTAGTAGGGCAGACCTTCCCCCAAGTACCATTGAACCCAATCTCCACATATCCATTGGAATTGCCATTTCCACCCACCAGACGTATTTCTGGCAAGGAACCTAATGACAGATTGTAAATGGTAACCTTAACAGTTATAATACATGATTATACAATGATGTGTTCCAGCCAGCTGTGGCTCACGTTTGTAGGCCTAGGCCTTACATATGAATGTGGGTCACAGCTGGCTGGACTAACAAAGATATAGCTAGAAATTCAAAATAGGGTGGCGCGTACCCACAGCATTCAATGAGTTTTAATAGTTATGGATTGCAAATAATTAAATCATCAAAGCCTGTTGTATTATTATTGCCATTCATTGTCCAAACATGGATTAAATAGTAGCTACTCAGGCTAAATACCCATTGTGTTGTCTCCACTTTTCCTTGGCATGGTAGTTGAGGCATCCATATCACTGCTGTACTATGCATATAGGACTAGGTGATATGCTAAGGGTGCTAAATAACTGTCACCTGTTAGGTGTCAGACAACAATTATTAGTCACCAATCAAACATTCGATACATAACAAATTAAATGGACTTCCTGGAAATGAAAAGTGGCACTGTGCCACGTTTCCGTGCTTTGGCTAAATCACTGTTACTTCGTAACAAGGACACCACTGGGACCATAGTGAGCTGTCCTGTTTATGGAAGTGTCCTTATTTTGGAAGATTCGGATTCATTGTACACTTATCAATGTGAGGGACTTCAAATGGAACAGAGCAATGGTGTCCTGTTTAGCCGGGAGGTTTCTGCATTTCAGAGGTGTCCTTAAAATAGAGGTTTTCCTGTATATACATGCAGATGTAACAATAATTTTGTATTCATGAGCCTTATAAACACATGCACCAACTTGCCTATATAATACACAAAACTATAATAAAGTACACATATTAAGGATACATAATTGAGTGTACATGTAATTTTATAACTTACAAGTGTTATTATTATTATTGTTCTTAGTACCATAAAACCACAAATGTATGCAGGGTAATAAACTATCAGATGATGCAACTATGGTGCAGAATTTAGGATGATTTTGCAAAATCGATCGCACATTAAAATAAATAGAAAAAATGGCAATTAATATGCAGCTTTGGATATTATTATTAATACATAATTAGGGTGCATAATGGTTTCAAATCGGCACTATTATTATATGCATTTGTGTTACTGCACTTTGGGATATGCATGCATGCAACTTTGCATGACAATGTATGCAAATTTACCTAAGCAAATGACTCCAGCAGCATTGCTGACAGAGCATGATGCATCACCCCAGGCCGGATGAATGCAATCAATCAACGATCTCTCTTCACCAATACATTGAACTTTTGTCAACCACTTCCTCTGTAATCCTGAGCCAAAGGTGGACCGAAATGTTGGAAGCCCTCTGTCAAACCCTAACATTCTGCAAGCAACAGTTGCATCTTCATGGCTCCAATAGCTATCACAGATGGAGCCCCAAGATTGATTACTAAAGCCAACTTCAATGTTTCCATTGGAAAGGATATTTCCTCCAGCTAGACGAATGAACATCTCACCTACAAATGTTGATAGATAGGTCTAATTCTAATGTGTTAGCTCAATAGCAGAAATATACAATATACCTAATATGCAAAAAGGTCTTTGTTACTATGTTATATAATATATATGGCAAGAGTACTATGACTATTACCAGACAAGAACAACTATAATTTTAGATACCTGCCATGCAATGATTACCAAAGTAAAGTGTCAATATCAAAATAATGTCATGATTTTTACGACAATAATTCTAATGTCACAAAAATGGATACTGTATTATCATTATACTAAGCCGTGTATATACGTAGTGCAGTGCATACAACAATTATCATCGTTTAAATTAGCTGATGACACAATGCTGCAAATTTATAAATGCTTGAGCAATAATGTGAAGCTTATTTTCAGCCCTCCTTGCATAATGCATACTAAAATTTTTGCAAGGCTATGCAATGATTGCTTTCTGAAACACATAATGTAAGGTTAATTGCAAATGATTTTTGATGAATAACTTTACAAAATTGCATAATCTATTGAGACTTGTAGATTTATGCTATATAGAAAGGTGCACATGATTTCATGTGTACAAGTAACTTCACGAATATGCTTGCACTATAGCTAGCATATTTTTGGTATGCTATTGATTGTATGACAATGATGTATGCAACATTAATTCACCTAAGCAAATTACCCCAGCAACCTCGTTGATAGAGCAAGATGCACCACCCCAGCCTGGATGAATGCAATCCATCAATGATCTCTCGTCACCATTGCATTGAACCCTTGTTAACCATTTCCGCTGTAAACCTGGTCCAAAGGTGGACCCAACTGTTGGGAGTCCTTTGTCAAATCCTAGCATTCTACAGACTACAGTTGCATCTTCGTGGCTCCAATAGCTATCACAGATGGAGCCCCAAAATTTTTCACTAAAGCCAACTTCAATATTTCCATTGGAAAGGGTGTTTCCTCCAGCAAGACGGATGGACATCTCACCTATGAATGTTGAGAGAATTCAAAATAACTCACAAATTTGAAAGTTTCAAACATAAATAATACCTATGCACGTAATTAAAGGTATATAAAGTTATCATAATGACCTTGTCAATGACTATTGTAAGGGTAGGTAGGTGTGGACATGACCATGCAGCTTATAGGTATACATGCCGATAATTAAGCAATAAAAGCCACTGTGTAAATATCCAATATTAAACACAATTTTTGGACATTTCTAAAAGTTGTAGTTATACACACCTGAACAAACCACTCCCACATCTCCTGTATGGCTGAGGCATGATGATCCACTTGGCCCCAATCTATAGGTGTGGCAATCCTCAATTCTGCCTTCTTCTCCCGTGCAATCCAAAGGATCTTGCCACACACGTCCAGTTTCAGTTCCAAATGCTGAGTTAACAGTGCTGACTAAAGCCTTCTCATATCCAATCAGTCTACAGACTACATTTGCTTCACGGATGTCCCACTTGGAGCCGCACACAGTACCCCACAGGCCATGATACCCAAGCTGCACTTGTCCCATTGTGTTTACAACACCATCGACCAAACGTACTTGAATAGTTTCATTCTTTTCTACATTTGGTATAATAACACAATAGTATTAAATTACAGTGAAACTTGCTTAATATAATATAGGGGATACAAAATTGGTACTTATTATCAGGGTTGGTTTATGTACACGAGGTACATAATTTACACCGAGACACTTTGCAGTCCACGGAACCAAATTATACGTGTCAGATTGAAGAGGATGTGTTATTATTAAACGACTCTTATTTTTCACTAGTATGGTGACTGTGACTGTCTGAAAAATTGGTTATGCTAGCCAGAGAAATGTCGCTGGTGGATCATTGTGGTGACAGATAACAGAAACTTCAATGCAAAGTGTGCACTTACCTCCACAAATGACTCCATTATCTGTTGCGTGATTACAGCTTACAGACCCCCATTCATAGTTTTGGCAGTCACTGATATGTTGTTCATCGCCATGGCAGTTCATTCCATCATGCAAAACTCTTCCAGTTCTTCTCGGAAATACTGAAGAACTTGTTACAGCCAATACCTCCCCATATCCAAGTTGTCTGCACACAACTTCAGCATCATGAATGTCAAAATTACTGCCACATACAGTACCCCATACTCCATTCAAACCAATTTCAACAATGCCTTGTGAAACATCCATCCCACCCACAAGCCGTACATCCACCTGTGTGCTCAATTCTGTGCAAAATAAAAATAATTATTAAGATTGCTATTGTAATACCGTGCAACATTGAAACTCATAACCGAAAAGTTCACTTGGTTGGGTTCATAGTTACTTACCTCCACACACAACTCCTGCTTCCCTGCCAGGAGAGCAATAAGAACTGACCACTCCCCACCCATAGTGCGAGCACAAGTCAATATTTTCTTCCGTACCAACGCAGCCAACATTGTCCAGCCAAATCCGACCTGTCCCTCGCACAAAGCTGCTTCTCAGAGTAGCAGCAAGAGCAGTGGGATATCCCAACATTCGACACACCACACGAGCATCTCGAATGTCCCAATTCACATCACATACTCTTCCCCAGACTCCATTCAACCCAACCTCAACACGACCATGAGACTGGTTAACCCCTCCAGACAGACGAACAAGAGTTTTCATATTTCCTGTTTCTGTTGCAGTGCCATGCATGGGATGATAACGAAACTATCATGAGTAATGATAACAACCATGCCAATTAAAGTATAAATATGTCTACAGTTTGAAGCATGCATTCTTTGTTACAGTATATAACTGCCTATATAATATTATACATGACATATATACTTGTTGGATCTAGTCTGAGTGCTTATAAATTATTATAGAATGTGTAGATGACTATCCCTTAGCAGGTATATATATATATATGATGTGTAAAATATGGCAGCAGAGAATGGCGTGTTGGTGATTGAACGCGTTCAGATTCAGGCGAAGAAGTGGGTGAAATCCAGATTTTATGCAATATTCTGAATACAACTAGTGAACCGAGAGAGGACTTGAATGTAAGAGAGAATCGTTGTGTGAGTCGAGTGATTTGGCTGGCGGCATCAATGGACGTCAGAAACAGGTGGAATCGGAAAGGAATGGCCTCGCAAGTAAAGCTAAAGATATGGGTGGAGTTCTTTCCAATACCACTCAAAAGGAAGTGTTTTGTGGTTCAATTTTTAATTGGGATTTTTGTCGCGGAGCTTCTGAAAGACAGTAGTAGCAAGTGCATTTGGCATGATGACGACTTGATAACTCCTAATGAATTTCAGAAGAGAGGAGGCAAGCAGAAGCAGCGCAATTGGAAGCAGTCAATCAAGATTCATGGTGGCAAGCCAATTTAGCAATGGGTGAAAAAGATGGAGGGATCAGAGGAGCTGATGAGGAGTGATGGAGGTACTGAGGCGGGAGCTGGTAGACGTCAGGAGCGGGCGAAGCATGATAACAGACCAAGTATGTGGGGAAGTTGCGGTCTCCAAAGTGGTTCCAGAAGGTATAGTACAGATTGATAGCTCGGAGACAGGAGAGGGCAAGAAACTGAATGGTGACCTACAGTCTACATTGGAGATTCTGAAGCAGATGGTGCAAGACCAGCAGCAACAACCTCAAAGGACATCCATGATCGCACATGTTGAAACATATGAGTCAGACAATGAAAGAAAGATTTCAATGTTGGAGAGGAGACTCGCTCAGTTAGAAACCCTCTTGCATAGACAGATTGAAGTGAACAAAGCATTGTCTGACAGGGTGGTCAAACTAGAGCAAGGCCAACGCTCAACTGAAGGGTTTCAACCCCTGACTCAGACCCAGTCCCAGCCGTCCTACACTACCTCACGGCACTCTGACCCTCTTACGCACAATAGAACAGACAGTCATCCATATGAATCTGCCAACCAACAGAGTTCTCCACCGCCTGGTGAATGAGTCCTTGAAAGAAGGATGAGGCACTGTCCTATGACAGTGGGCAAGCCATACGTGGGTAAACGCAACCTCTGGGGAACAAGACGAGGAGAAACTGAAGCCTCTGTCAAACAAAGACTAAGTGCACTGTTGGATGGTAAGTTGGTAGGTGAGGATGGTAGTGGGGATGGTAGTGAGGAGGCTAGTGAGAAGACTAGTGAGGAGACTAGTGAGGAGGCTAGTGAGAAGGCTTTGAGGGTCAGGAGAGTGGAGGTGGCTAGTAATGGCAGGGAAAGTGGTGGTTCTGGGTAGAAGGATGCTTGCAAGGATTTAGAGTTCTGAAAGTTTGAGGCAGTGCCATTTTATATAGGGAATCCAACAGCGACTGTGAGGGTTCCACTAAGAGGAGGTGGGGAAGGGGAGCATCAGTAGGGGTGGAGGGACAAATGGGGAGGGGGCTTAGGGGTTGGGTGAGTAGCATAAGTGGGGGGGGACCAGTTAGTGACTCACGTTTTGGTTGTAGAGGCAAGGGCATTAGCATGAATGGAGGCAGGGATGTCTGTTGTGGTGATGTGTGTGCTGGGCAAGGCATTGTGGGAGATGTGAACAATGTTTCAATGATGTGCTGGAATGTTGCTGGTTGAGTTAAGGGTGGTGTGTTAGGTTAGGGAACTTACTAGAGTACTGGATGACGACAGGAAACTGAGAACAGATGAGGAGGCTATTGAGGTCTGGGTGAGGCATTTTAGTAAACTGCTGGGATCACATACAAACAACAAGGTTGACAATACCACTTCTCAGCATGCTCAGGGGGTGGTTCATTCAGAGTATATATGAGGATCGCTTATGTCAACCCATAACTATGGAGGAAGTGCAATGGGCGCTACAAAGAGTTAGGAAGGATGCAGCACCGGGGAATGATGAAGTAGGGGCAAAAATGATGATGGCGCATTGTCTGGCTGATGTGTGGTTGAGCTTGTTTCAGGTATGCAGGGAATTTAGTATTGTTCCATCAGTATGGAAGGAGAGTATAGTGAATCCAGTACCGAAGAAGCAGGTTAGAGGGGTGTATGAGGTGGACAATTTTCGTGGAATATCACTGTCATCTATTGTGTGCAAGGTCATGTGTATGATACTGAATATGCCGGAGGTTGTCAATGGTGGCAGAGGGAGAAGGATTAATAGCTGAAGAAAAAGATGGTTTTCGGAAGATGAGAGGATGCAGAGACCAGGTATTGTCATTAGTACTGTTGGATCAAATGGAGATGCTAAAGACGTCTGGTGGAATGAAGACAGCTTTTATTGATTTCTCCAAAGCGTATGACAGAATAGACAGAGGTAAACTATGGAAGTGCATACAATCTATGGGCTGGGTGTGAATGGAAAGCTCCTTTCTTTTCTCCAATCGCTGCATGATGGGACATCATACTTGGTCAAAGTTGGTGACAGACAAAGCAGAGGTTTGAATGTCAATGTGGGCCTCCGCCAGGGCTGTGTCCTCTCTCCATTGTTATTTTCCTTGTACATAAACAGCTTGGTGGAACAGCTGAAGAGCACCAGATGTGGGATTGAGTGTGCTGGAGAGATCATATCAGGCCTGCTTTTTGCTGACGATACACCTTTGCTTGCCCCGGATGAGTCAGGGATCAAGAAGAGTTTGGATGTACTGGTAGAGCGGTGCAGAGACTGGGGGGTTAAGATAAATGTGAGCAAGTCTGGAATCATGCATGTGAGGCAGAAGAGGGTGGCCAGGACGGATGTGCAGTATGTTATTGACAATGAGGAGATTTCCATGGCGGAGCAGTATAGATACTTGGGGTGTGTAGTGGATGAACATCTGGAGTTGAAGAGCATGGTGGAAGGGAGAGCTGTGGCGGGTAAGAGGGCCTTAGGTGCTTAGTTTCATCGGTGTAGGACAGAGTTAGGGGATGTAGGAGTGGGGGTGTTTAGGAAGCTTATGACATCATGGGTGGACTTGACTATGCTGTATGGATCAGAGATTTGGGGGTGCAATGGGGATCTGGAGAAAATAGAGCAGGTTTAGACGAGGGCCCTGAGATTGTTCTTTGGTTCAGGAACTCTACATCCAAAAATTGCCGAGATGGGGGACCTACCAGTCAAGTGGTTGGCGAGGATACAGTATGTGTTGTTCTGGAGTAAGGTCCTGACCAGCATAGAATATGATGGACGGTTACTAAGGCAAATAGCAACGGCAGCAGTGAGGTTGGGTAGAGGTACTTGCAATTGGATTGATAAGATGGGGATGTGTTGGGGGGCAGGTTGGGTGGAAGGATGTTAGTGTGGAGGTGCTTAAGGAGTTGTTGACTGTGGAGGTGAGAGAGATGCTGGAATCTATGGCCTGGAGGAAAGTATGGGAGGAATGAGGCAAGGAGATGGAGACAAAGGCTAAGTTGGACATGTTGAAGAGAATTGTGAAGTTGGGAGAGTGGTCGGAGTGTGCGAGAGTGTGGAGAAGGTTGGATAGGAGGATGATGATGAAACTGAGAAGCAGGTTTTGAAATCGAGACAGGAAGGTGGAGTGGTGTGGCAAGAGCTAGAGGAGAGAGTATGCAAATTATGTGATAGTGGTGAAGTGGAAGATGTGGGGCATTGGCTGATGAGGTGTGAGGCATGGGGAGCACAGCGCGTACCATTGGAGGATTGGATGGAACAGCACACTGTCAGTACCCAAGATCCTGCTACATCCCTGCTGTCTGTTGCATGCACAAATTACCAACTATTGGAAATAATTTCATGCATGTATGTGGCATGCAAGATTTGGTTGACCCTATTTATTATAATAATATATTATGTGTGGTACTGTCCATTTCTTTTGTCTGTTTTCTTTTCATGATTCAAGTGCTACATGGGGCCAGTGTGTGCGCTAGTGCCAGTGGGCATGGTGCATTCAGATAGTTATTGCGCAGGTGTGACATGAGCACATGTGAGCAGTACCCAAAATGGTCACCCGAAAGTCAGCAGAAAGTAACCCCCACCTTTTTTCCATTTAGTTTACTTGTGGAGTACGAAAAGCATACAAAACATTAAACTATTTAACGCTATAACAGTTCACTTAACTTTGTTGTCACTGCTTGGCAAAGCCAAAAACAACCACAGATCCGGACTTAAAAAAACATGTATGATTGGGATTGATTGACAGCAAGATGGCGGCAAGAACGCGCTCCCGATCGCTGGCTATCCTGGAACATTAGGAAGATTCCGAAGATTTACTTTAACTACGTTCCATAAGAAATAGAAAGGAGAAGTTCTAACGATAGAAACTGCTGTAATTCCCGCGTATATCGGGCGGGTTTATCGGCACTGTTTAACTTGATCTCGTACAATCATTCCGCGGGCCCGGATAACAATTCCTCCGAATCGAATATGTCAGGTACTGATCGTGAGTCTGCTTCTGTGAGGGGACTCTGCTCCCTATGTAATAGAGACATGCCCGTTCGCTTGGATGGAAATATCAAGATCCACGGCCCCGTCAACGATCGTTGTCGAGGTTCAGGTTTACCACCTGGGCATTCTAGCGGAGATTTAGTCGCTTCCATCCCTTCCGGCAATAGCAATCTTCCCTCAGACGAGTGCGGGCCCAACGCTACGATTAATCCAGGTCCAGTTAAGATCAAAACCCTGAAAAGAATCCCCAAAGCATCGAGAGTATTGGCAGCTAGGAAATTCACCGAGATTCTGCAACAGTTATCCTCCACGAACAGCCTATCGTCATGGGCGCGCCTGTTTTCGTTCACGCAGCGTTGTCTGGCAGTCCCCAAACGACAGAACCATCGAGTCAGCTTATCTTCATTGGTAAATCGTGCAGTTGGGGAGGAGAGCGACACCCTGGAAGGCATACTTCTGTATACTTCTAGGCGTCCTGGCTGCTCCGACCAATTGAAACTTCTTGCTAATCGCGTCTCGAACAAGTTGGAGGAAGGCGATTTTAAAGGTGCAGCGCGAATTGCAAGTTCAGATGAATCCTTTGCAGCAGTTAATGAAGCTACCCTGAAGAAGCTACGTGAGAAGCACCCTCCTGCCTATACTGATTCGGTCTATCCCCAATTTCAGGTACCTCAGGCCACTGTAGAGATTACCCCATCAGTTATTAAGAGAGCAATTTATTCTTTTCCAACTGGATCAGCAGCTGGACCCGATGGACTTCGTCCACAACATTTAAAAGATTTGATTAGCTCTCCTGTTAGGGAAGCAGGCAACTGCCTCCTCGAAGCTCTCACCGGTGTCGTCAATCTTGTTTTATCTGGTCAAACCCCCTGTGAAGCACAACCGTTTTTCTTTGGGGCCAACTTAATAGGCTTCAACAAGAACGATGGAGGAGTTAGACCCATAGCCATTGGCAACACACTTCGTCGATTAGTTGCCAAATGTGCAGGATCTACAATCAAGGCTGACATGGCAGCCCTTTTGTCACCCTTTCAACTGGGCTATGGTACTCCACGTGGGGCAGAAATTGCTGTTCACTCAGCTCGTAGATACCTGAACAACCTGGAGAGCAACCACCTGATGTTTAAGCTGGATTTCAAGAACGCTTTCAATTCCATACGTAGAGATAAAATGCTTGATCGTGTTTTGCAAGTTGTTCCCGAAATCTTTCCCTTGATTTTCTCAGCGTATCGACATCCCACCTTCCTATTCTTTGGTGAATGTACCATTGATTCAGCAGAGGGTGTTCAACAGGGCGATCCTTTGGGTCCCCTATTGTTTTGCTTAACCATCCATCAGATAGTAGAGTCCCTGAAGTCCGAGTTCAAGGTATTCTACCTCGATGATGGTACCTTGGGGGGATCACCGGGGGATGTGAGGGATGACCTGTTGCAGCTACAATGTGCCGCTGAAGAGATCAATCTGTCTTTAAATCTCTCTAAATGTGAAGTGATCTGCAAGGAGGGGATAATCCAGTCATCTTTCCTATCATCATTCCCAACAGTGAAGTGTGTCAATCCCTCAGAGGCCACCCTACTCGGGTCACCCATTGGCTCGTCCGCTGCCTGTGTGGATGCAGCCATCCAGGCAAAGATTGATGATCTGAAGGTGATGGGAAGGCGCCTGGAATTGCTGCACACACATGACGCTCTGTGCCTACTCAGACATGTGTTTTCAATGCCTAAGGTCCTTTACCTCCTACGAACTGCTCCTTGTTTTAGCTCACCTTTGCTGTCAACCTTCGACGGTCTTCAGAGGACCCTCCTAGAAACAATTTGTAACGTTCATTTGAATGATGAAGCGTGGCTTCAGGCTAGCTTTCCAGTCGCTTCGGGAGGCTTGGGGATCAGAAGTGTAGTCACCCTGGCTCCTTCCGCATTTCTTGCATCAGTCACTGGTTCTTCCTCTACTTGCAATCTTATCCTGCCAGACAAATTTCTTAGCATTGACTATAGTCAAGCTACATTGGCACTGGATGTGTGGGGTGAATCACACTCGGATGCAAGTCCCACTGGCTCCGCTGCAACCACTCAGAAGGCCTGGGACCAGCCAGTTATTGATGCTCAATTCTCCACCTTGTTCCAGGGTTCCTCTCCCAAATGTAAGGCTAGGCTCCTTGCTTCACAGAAAAAAGAGTCCGGAGCATGGCTTAATGCTCCACCCATCACTGCCCTTGGTCTCCGTATGGAGGACATTGTCATCTCAACTGCAGTAGGTCTCTGCCTCGGCTTGTCTCTGTGTTCTCGGCACGTCTGCCACCAGTGTGGCAAGGAAGTTGATGAATCTGGCACGCATGGACTGAGCTGTAGAAGGAGTCAGGGCCGGCACCCTCGCCATTCCCAACTCAATGAGGTGGTGAAGCGCTCGCTAGCCGCAGCCAACGTTCCAGCAGTTTTGGAACCTCGTGGTCTCTGTACAGCCAATGACTCCAGACCAGATGGACTTACCCTTATCCCCTGGTCCAGGGGTCGCTCCTTGGTGTGGGACGTCACAGTGCATGACTCTTTTGCACCATCTAACATTGGGCTGTCGAGCCACGGTGCAGGACGCTTAGCTGATCAGGCTGCCCGCCAGAAGCTAGACAGGTACCAGGAGCTCACGACTTCTCATTTTTTTGTTCCCCTAGCTATGGAGACCACAGGGGTCTTCGGAGAACATTCAATGGCCTTTGTTCGGGACCTGAGTAGGCGAATTCGGGACACATCTGGTGAGATAGATGAATTCTCAAGACTCTGCCAGAGAATTAGTGTGTGCATTCAACGCTGCAATTCAGCTGCTATCTTGGGGACTCTTCCCCCTAGCCACATTGTCTATGATGATGAACTCTGCATGTAATTCCTTGTATGTTCTCTCGTCTTTACTCTCATGTATATGTAGTCAGTCTTTAGTTTGATTGTATTTCTTTTGTTTTCTTGTCTTTTCTTCTCACCATGTATACATTATCATGTATATAATATATATATATGTATATATAATATATATATATATGTATATAATATATATATATATATATATATATATATATATATATATATATATATATATATATATATATATATATATATATATATATATATATATATATGTATGTATATATATATATATATATATATATGTATGTATATATGTACCAATAGTACCTATCCATGCATCTTAAGTTAACACCCTGATATTTACAATATAGGAATACCCTACGTTAGTGTCCTGATCCTTAATTATCTTCTGTGCCCCAGCATGCAGCTTTACTAAACCATGGACAAAATAGGGATGTCATGATAGGCATATAGATATTAATAGTTCTTGGAGAAATGAGCATCATAAACAGTGCTATGTTTCCTTAGGGAAAAGTGGAATTTTGACACATGCATCATCAAGAACCGAAAAATACACCATGTTAATATATTATACCAGATATATTGCCACAGTGATCACTATCCCTTGTCTTTATAATAATTATTATGTACTAACATCACTTATTCTAGATAAGAGTAATTTTTATGATCTGAAGTTGAACAAAATTGCAATTATGGCAATTTCATTGGTATGGATAATATAATAATATTATTACACATCTTGAAACCTACCTCCACAAACTACACCTGCTTCTCTGCTGTGAGAGCAAGATGAGCTAATCCTTCCCCACCCACTGTGTTTACACTTGTCTATGCTCTTTTCTGAACCAAGGCAGCTTACATCTTCGAACCAAATCCGACCAGTTCCTTGTCCAAAGCTACTCCTGAGAGTAGCAGCAAGAGTAGTGGGATAGCCCAACATTCGGCACACTACACGAGCATCTTGAATGTCCCAGCCATCATCACACACTGTGCCCCATGTGTTGTTGAATCCAATTTGTACTCGTCCACTGGCAGGGGAATATCCACCAACAAGATGTACAGTAATGTTGTTCATTCCACTACCATCTATCAGTAGTCAATATATACAATAATAATTATCAGACATAAAATTGTCAATCACAGTGGTAGAGGCAGCGTTTATTAACCTTTGCTAGGACAATTGGCCAACCCATGCAGTATTATAGTGGTTGGACATTTTCAAGATTGGTCAGGTATTTATGTGCATCATTGATTTTGTGTTATGCACACATTGTCAATGGAATCTTTAACACCAAACCATGTGATGGACACAAAAAATCGGCACTTGTCATTGGCCGTAATAACTGATTATTTGGAGTCCCAGGTCTCAGTTTTAGTAGTTTTGAGGCTTTACATATAGCTAGAGAAGTGCTGGTCCGCCAAATGGCTGACCCAACTTTATTCTGATCAGCCATATTCAAGGTTTTTTTTAAAAAAAATGGCATGCAGATGACAGACTGCTATTTCTAGCCCTGCAATCAATTACAGATGAAAGGATGCAGTACATAACAATTATTAAATATATTTATAATTCTAAAAAGACAGTAAACATGCAAAGGCATGCACCCTCTAGCTGGCAGTTGATTATAGACAAACTGGAAATTCAAAGGATCGCAACTGCATGTTTGTCTTTCTTCTTGTAAACAATCCTAAAGTGCATGGGTAGCCCATACACACATTTGTTATTCTTGATAACTGCTCATCTGCTTCACTAAAATTTGGTGTCAATATCATATTCATTTACGTAACTGCCTTTGAAATTCAAACAACTCTAGCATTTGCTATTTATGCCTGAAAATATGCTGCATATTCACTGCATCACAATTGGATATATTGTAGAGAGCCTGAACAGTGTTCATGCATGAAGCTATACTATTGACAATGTGCTATTGTTATACATGTGCTAATTCAAAAGATGCATGTTTGTACATTGCTGGTGTTGACAGTTACCATGAAAATCGTGGGGGGAGGGGGCATTCCTACAGCTTGAATAGCTAGATAACATATCATTAAACCATGCTTTCCTCACAATTTTCTTGGTAACTGTCAAACACCAGCAACAAACACCTTTTAAATTTAGCACAATAGCACAATTATATAGCTTCATGCATGTACACTGTTTATGCTCTCTATATTATGTCCAATTGTGATGCAGTGAATTTGCAGCATATTTTCATGCATGAACAGCAAATGCTAGAGTTGTTCGAAACCTAAACTGTAATTTATATCATGCCTGATTGTACACAACAGGTGTGTGCATGTATGCCAGTGTTTCCTTGTTTGTGTGTGTGTGTGTGTGTGTGTGTGTGTGTGTGTGTGTGTGTGTGTGTGTGTGTGTGTGTGTGTGTGTGTGTGTGCATGTGTGTGTGTGTGTGTGTGTGTGCGCGTGTGTGTGTGTGTGTGTATGTGTGTGTATGTGTGTGTGTATGTGTGTGTGTGTGTGTGTGTGTGTGTATGTGTGTGTGTGTGTGTGTGTGTGTGTGTGTGTGTGTGTGTGTGTGTGTGTGTGTGTGTGTGTGTGTGTGTGTGTGTGTGTGTGTGTGTGTGTGTGTGTGTGTGTGTTGTATAGGCATCAGAGTCAACGAGGCAAGGGAATCTGACTCATATATACTGGAAATTTTCTTTGGCTTATAGTTACTACATGTCAGTGAGTACTTAATTTAAAGTCTTATTTTGCTCAATCGGAACGCAAAATGATCCCAGAGTACTAACCATCACATATAACTCCTGCAAGGCCACATGAGGATGATGGTAGATAACCCCAAGAATTATGGCGACAGTCCTTCAAATTGTTTTCTTCCCCAAAGCATCTGACATTGTCAAGCCACAGTCTTTGTGTAGGACCACTCCAGAAGGCAGATGCAACAGTAGCCACTACTGCTCTGTTATATCCCAGTTGACGACATGCCACTGTAGCATCATGTATATCCCAGTTGTTATCACAAACATGACCCCATACACCTCTGAATCCAACTTGCACTTGACCTTGTCCATTACTAGAACCTCCACCAAGCAATTGAATATCTGCAGTGTCTTCAACATGTTCTTTGAGGACAGTGAAGAAAAAGCACATAATAATTTAATTTTCAACAGGACAATAACAGTTACTAACAACTGAAAAGAAACTTTTTACACCATGCACATCTAATAGTGTGGTGTGTCTAATATTGGGTACAAATAAGCAATTTCTGAACTCATGGGGTATGGTGACTAAGTGCTTCTTACAAGAGTATGGTTATACTGTAACAGTTAAGCCTCATGCTGAGTCATGCAGGGTCTATCATCTGTAGTCTAATACTTATGGTGAGCAAAGACAAGCCAGATGTCATGCACAATGTTCAAGGTTTCTACTGCAACTGCAACTGGAAATAAAATTCAAGGTCCATTAATTTTCAAGAATAACTTTATTGTGACAGCATCAGTACCTGATGCTTTTAACTCATAATAACATTATATTTATTTAGTCTAAAATGAGAATATAGTATTGTACTGCAATAACAAGTCACTCTGAGCATGCAAGAATTAAAAGCTATAAATTGGTGTATACATAATAATAATTATAATTGTACATAATTGCTGACAGTGTATGTATTAGACAGGACTGGTGGAGAATTGTAACACAAAATTTACGAACTGTATGTCTCAGTTCAACATCAATTTTATGTGACACACAGTGAAGCCCTCTTAACACAAAACTCAAGGGACTGATGCAAAGTGTTCATTTTATCAGAATATCATACTATTAGAACAATCAGGAATACTATAGGACCATTCAATGGGTCATTTTCAGCTTTCATGTTAAAAACCGAAATTTCGCGTTGGCGAGTTTGTGTTAACTTTTCAACATGCAGGGTTTCATAATTACTGCTATTGAGAGCAATGTAAGATTTACCTTGACACACTGCACCCGCCACTCCATGATAACTAGTGGATGTGGTGGCATACTGTAGACAATAGCTACTAGGGTTTCCCCAATTGCTACTCCCGCATTCGCTGATTTTATTCTCAAATCCATTGCATCGAAAGTTGCTCAGCCAAATACTCCCCCGCCCTCTTCCAAAACTTGACTCAATTGTAGCAGCCACAGCGTCGGCGTACCCCAACTGACGACAGGCAACTCTGGCATCCTTAATATCCCATCCGCTGCTGCAAATCGTTCCCCAGGGACTTGTAAGGTTATACCTTATTTCCACATTGCCCTGCGCAGGGTGATCTCCGTTTACTAGTCGTACCAGACCTGTTGAATTTGCTGTAAAAAGAAGGAAACAGTCAGATACAGTATTTTCTTGGGTATCTATAGTGACCGTCGACAAAATTACCTGTACAAGTACAAGTATTCCCTTGCTGACTGTCACCAGATCTCGCAAATGTGATTATTACGAAGAGTAGAAACAGCCCAATCATCATGCCCTTCTTATAGCACCCTACGTAGAGACTAAAGCCTGCAGCACTTACCCGGCCCCTATATTTGTAGTCAAAAGCAGCTACAGGTTGGACTGCACCTACACAATACGTGGGGAACCTCGTGGTTTTATCATATATAGACACCCTATATCTATGATATTAAATAATTGTGGAAAAAGTCAGAATTAATGAGTCTGTAAACCAGTCAATCAAAATGGCGCTGACCTTGTGACGTCATAATAAAAATGGAGGCGAAAATATAGGGTCTGTGCGACGCGAGACTAATCAAAGGTAGTCTCGTATAACACTAGTCTGGCCTGCTACGACCGGCGCGTATGGTGACGTTGTCGGAGGATCACATGTCCCCCCTTTAGGATTACGTGTCCTCTTGCCAGAATCAGGGCGCCGCGTTCTGTGAATGAATTCTCTGGCGAATTTTAAGATCGGAGCTGGCGTCGGCGTCCTGTTCTATTCCAGCGCTGGTGTCCTCCAGGACAGAAGACCCAATGGAGAATTGTGGTGAAATCAGTTAAGGAAAAGAAGCGCCGGCGCCATTCGGCAAATCATTCCGAATCCTGGAGGTAACTGTGCCATGGAACTCTGCTGCCAGTTTGGCCAATGCTCAACTCAGGAAGCAGAACAAACCACTGCACCTGCTTTCAGTCTCCAATGTAGACACCCAAGGCAATGCCGAAGATCCTCACAATCTAGATTGGATGCCTGGGAAATTTCACCAGTGATGCTTTTCAGTGCCACCCTGAAGACCATCACCCTCAAAGATCCCCTAGACAGCTCAGGTCAACCCTGATGGAAGCTGCAATTGCCGGGAGCTACTACACCTTAATTCACTGTTCACAACTCTCCAATGTGGCAATGCACCACATAACTATATGTGCTATTTGGCTACAGTATTGTATTGAATTGTGATATCGTGTGTCTATCATGCAGTGTTTGCAACTTCAGGTTTAATCCTTTTCTTCCTTCACATACATTCACTATATGTCATGTACTATATGTACCTTCAAGTTACTCATTGTCTTAATTGTTGTGTATATAGTTGGGTTACATCATGCATTTTCTGCCTTGCTGGGTCACTCCTCCCCTAAAAATTGCATTTTGTGTGAAGTGTGGTCCACTGGTTCAACCAGTGTAAGGAGTTGTATCACTGGTACAGTAGCTGGTGTGGTGCAGAGGCATCAATTTGTAACAGTGCCTTGTCTGATGTATATGCATGCAATTATAATTGTAGTTGGCGATTGATTCTAATTTGCATTTGTTCATTCACTATTATTATAATAATTATCATTATGCCTCATGTTAGTCTTAGACTAACACTTATTGTTCATATAATAATCTTGTTCTATGATAAATTGTTTAGCTTTTAGACTATAATGTATGGGGGACACATGTTCCTAAAGAGGACAATCTCTCCTAGGACCATGTGTCCTAGGGGGACACATGGTCCTAGTACATTGTGTCTGGGGGACATCCCATCCTAGGAACGCGTGTTCAAGGGGGCAAATATTAGGGGGGACACGTGACCCTGTGACAACGTCACGTCGGAGGCGCAAAGCGGGTATGCATATGGGTTACATGAGACTAATCAAAGGCGGATCGGCACTTATACACACCGCTTATAACACACTCGTCCACATGACATTGTACATTTAATGTGTGCTATTTACTATACATTATTTTGTAATAGACCAGTACTAGTTAGTAATTTCTGTTTTTATGTGCACACTTGAAGGTTTCCGAGCTGCACTGTAATCAGAAATAATCGCAAGGAAAGAGGCCTATATAGGAATTCAGGCTCTTTAGCCTTCATTACAGGTAATGCTGCAATGTATTCATTTGAATGGTATACATGGTATTTTAAATTGTTGCAATGAGCACAGACTATAAATTAGTTATTATTAGTAGTAGTAGTATTATAATAATTATTAATGTGCACCATACCCAAAGGGGTACTAGGACACACAAAAGGTCCTATAAGTAGCACTTCACAGGTACTGTAACAATAAAATGAAACAAAAAATTAACAGCTAGTGCATGCTAGTTTGAGAACTCAATGCCTCATAAAACCCAACAGCCCATAGGGATGAAATGCAATTGAGGAAATAAAGTCACACCTGGTTATTCTGAAACTGGTTTATCCAAAAACCTTATTTACCTGACACTCCACTGTGAATCACCATCACTAATCTGTATACAATCTACTTTGATTTATCGAACTCCTGGTTTATCCGACACATTTTGTGAGGAACAGATGTGGTCGGATAAATTAGATCCCACTGCAGTTGCAACATGCATGGACAAAGATGGTTGAAGTCTTCAGTTCCTTTGTCTTCTGTTTGGAGTCGTCATCAATGTTCTTCATCAACTTCAGGAGAGGCTCTCTCACCCTGTCAAACACATCACACTCCACCATCCGACATACATCCTCCACTTCATCACTGTCACACTGCTTGCACACCCTCTTGATCCTCTCATCTCAGCCCCTGCCACCTGCACATTTCTATATGTAGTAGTACATGCAGTGCCACACCTTAAACTCATCAGGATCTTCCTCTGCACTCTTACTCCTCACATGTGCACTTATGTCCCCCTTATCATGAACCAAAAAACTGTCCCGGAACCGAACAGAGCGCCCTACGCCTATAAAATTGGCTTTTGGGAATGCAGGAAGCCTTGTAGGTAGCGCTGTTGTTGTAAAGTATCTAGCTACTTGCGCAAATTCATGAAGACAGTACCCACATTAGTGCAACATCTTCAACATCTTCAACATCTTGGATTGGTAAGATGGGGATGTGTTGGGGGAAGTTTGGGTGGAAGGATGTTAGTGTGGAGGTGCTTAAGGAGTTGTCGGCTGTGGAAGTGAGAGAGATGCTGGAAGCCATGTCCTGGAGGAAAGTACGGGAGGAATGGGACCAGGAGATGGAGACAAAGCCTAAGTTGGAGATGTTGAAGAGGATTGTAAAGTTGGGAGAGTGGTCGGAGTGTGCGAGAGTGTGAAGAAGGTCGGGTAGGAGGATGATGATGAAACTGAGAGGAGGCACAGCAGGTTTTGAAATCGAGACGGGAAGGTGGAGAGGTGCGGCAAGAGAGGAGAGAGTACGCATATTATGTGATAACGGTGAAGTGGAAGATGTGGGGCATTGGCTGATGAGGTGTGAGGCATGGGGCGAACAGCGTGTACAATTGGAAGATTGGATGGAACGGCACACTGTCAGTACCCAAGATCCTGCTGCATCCCTGCTGTCTGTTGCATGCACAAACTACCAGCTATTGGAAATTATTTCATGTATGTGGCATGCAAGATTTGGTTGACCCTATTTATTATTATGTACACTGTCCATTTCTTTTTTGTTTTTCTTTTATGATGAAAGTGCTACATGGGGCCAGTGTGTGCCCTAGTGCCAGTGGGCATGGTGCACTCAAATAATTATTGATTGATTGATTGATTGATATATTATAGTATACTAGGTGGGAACAAAGTTCAGAACCTTGCTTAGTCGCATAGCCATCCCCACTTTAGTCTCGTTCCCATAAAATTACAATTGTCATTATTATGTCATACAATAGTGCAGATGAATTATGACTCAGAAGCAAAAGAATACTAAATTGAATTGATTAAGATGTGTGCAATAAAAATATACATATCATGCTTAGAATAATTATTTTTTTAAATTATTCTAATAGTAACAATATATAATATTGTATAATCATAAGTCTATCATATGTGAAACATTGGACAAAGCAGTAATAGATATAATTGGAGACATAGAAAGAACTCCTGCATGGTATGACGTTTATTGCACTTAGTCTATCAAGACCAAGATAATTGAATGATATTCTAATCCAACCATTGCATATATTTGCATAACAACATTCAATGGATTTGAAGTGTTAGCATGGCATGTTTGCAATTGGGTTTGTGGCACAAGCTGTTAATTGTGCATCAAGTTGCTGCATCACATTATATGCTAATTGCTGCATGCACATTACCTGCTGTAACAGCTGTAGAAACTAAATTTGAGATGCTTAAACCTGCATCTGGTTGGTGGTTGTGGAAAAGGAGATTCATTGACAATGTGTGTGGATTGCATATTCATGTGGAAATGATCTTTCTGTGATTGATCAAGTCATTGTTTGAATAACATGTTACACTAAACTGTAATTTGCAAATTGGAATTTTCTTCGGACGCTTACATTTCTTTTCATTGCAAACACTTTTCCATGTCGTAGTTAAACCCTGGCCACGTACACACATACACACAGATACATATATATGTCAAACACAAATAGACACACTCATTTTGTCATACATATGCATACAAACTGCATGTTCCCAAAATAAATTTTGAATATCAGTGAAAAACTTCCACAGGAAATCCGTATACTTTCTGCGGATACTATTGTGCACGAACATGGCTGCTGGCATAGTTCTTGTAGTCTCGCGTCGCACGGACCCTATTCTCGCCTCCATTTTTTATTATGACGTCACAAGTTTAGTTGGACTGAATATACACTGTGCAAATTCCTACATACTTGCCTCTTCTGAGGGCAGGGTTGCTTGCTAAATTATTTAGTTGATTTTTATTTATGTATATTAATTATATTTATTACTCTATTTTACTATTGCTGTATATGTATGTTTTTTATTACTACTGTATATAATATTGTTTCCATTCTTTCTTGTTTAATTGTATCTTAAATTGTGTACAGTTGACAATGGTGTACAGTGCATATATATTAATGTAATAATATTATATTAACTTAGTGTCTCTCATCTTTGATTATTGTACTTAACAAGCCTCACAAATTACATACATTTTGATTTTGTGCTGGTTTTCATCGTAAATTAGTTCTTAATTTCTGTAACATGTTTGACTTTTAATGATGATGTGTGTGTGTACATCCCGCAGCATATACGTATAATGTGCTGCACATGCGGGATGTAGGAATTTGCACAGTGTACACAGTAGCGGATCCAGGCAAGGGCGCCCAGGGCGCCCCCCCCCCCCCCCCCATTTTATGAATGCCTCAATTTTAAAAAGAACAACTTACAATCCTTCATTGTGAAATCAGAAAGATTTGGTAAGGAAAGGTTTAAATAAGAAACAAAAATGAGTGAATAAGCATGAGAAGGGTCAAATTACTGTACTCTGATCAATCGCTAATAAGTAAAGTTTCTTTGGTGTCAAAAAAAAAACTATCGCCGATTCTCCACTAGTTGTGAGTCAGCCATTTTGTTATATTGGGAATGAGCATATTTGATGACACCATCATTGAAAAAATGGCAGAAAAACATGCGCCACATGTACACTGATCAATTCTGGACTTTTTCTCATAATACAGTGGCGGATCTAAGGGGGGTTTGGGGGGTTCCATGGAACCCCCCTTAGACAAAACCTTCAACTTCCTAACACATTAGTGTTAGGCTCATAGAATGAGCTAGCCACAACATATTTGGGTTACAAGTTGATAATTTGTGGGATAATCCAGTATCTGTTGGTAATAAGCTTGTTGTAATCACTAAAATCTTGTTTTAGCCCCCTAAACCTGCTAGCTGCCCAGCGATTCCTTTTGCCGCCATTTTATTGTGACATCACCATGCACAAAAATGTCTGTACTCAAGAGTCACTGTGCATAGCAGGCAACACAACTACTGACTATCACCATCACTTTACGCGATTATCCTCTACCACCAATCTACTTTCTGTGCGCTCTTCCTTTGGTCAACATGCATTCTCCTTCTCTGGAGCTTCACTTTGGCGCAGTCTCCCACCTTCCATCAGGGATACAAAGTCTTTTTCACAATTTAACATTAAATTATTTGAATTTTTTTAATTTGCCCCCATAATGCACAAACTAACTATAGTGTTTTTGTTTTGTATGCAATCAGTGCCTTGTATTTCTCAGTTGAATCTATTTAGAACAGTATCTATTTTTGCATGTATTATTATTATTGAATCTCTATATTACTTCATTTTTGTACAAATTCTTTCACTGGGTGCCTTGTAAAGTAGCCTCTGGCTAAAGGCCTCCCCAGTTTAAATAAGTTACCTGACCTGACCTGACCTGACCTGACTATTGGCAATTGTAAAGCTAAAATATAACACTTTTCCAAGCGTAGAACATCTGTATGTTTTCATAGCTATTGTTGTCTGAAAAAATACCACATGCGCTCCTTGCAAGTACCTATTTTAGTACTGTCAAGGGCCTTTTCATAGTACGGCCCCTACAACAGAATAATCCAGTATAGTGCTAGTTACCAAGCATCTGGTCAAACCAAGCATGTGGCAATAGTAGAATACACCTGATAATTTGAAACCTAAAAGTCGACATTCTAAGCTAAGCAGCTATGTATTCATGTACACATGTATATGCTCACTTTTGCTATGATTTCTTTTTAAATTTCCTAGAAAATCGCTATAGTCCCAGCAATTAGAACTGCATATTGACCATGCACAATTATTATATTCATTGCATGGTGTTTTTGCTATGCAGGGAACCTAGCCTTGCTAGCTGTTATATTATCCTTACCCTTACATATATACAGTATATATATATATATGCTTGGAAAGGCTTCCTGTACATGACTAGGGATAAATTAAGGCACTCATAGCAAAACTAAATGGAACCCCCCTTTGAAAAACCCTAGATCCGCCACTGTAATATGTCATCTCGATGAATAATACATGCTTGTAGTCGGTACCGAATTTTGCGCCCCCCCTTTCTCAAAATCCTGGATCCGCCTCTGGTACACTCAGTCCAACTAAACTCTGTCTAGCCCTATACCCGGCCGTCTAGCCTCATGTATGTGTGGCCTTATGCTCGTCCAGCTCTATGTCTGTCTTGCCCTTTGCCCATCTAGCCCTGTACCTGTTTTGCAACTCACCCTTGTTCCAAGTGTTTTTGGAGAATCCTTTTTTGACAAGGCCTTTTTGCACGGTCCTGTGTCAATCCTAAATCTTTTTACCATTTTAAAATGGTTTTTATGGACCCTTTATAATAAGATTGAACCCTAAAGAAACATGACGAAGATGGCTACCACCATGCACGTGGCGTTGGAGTGGAAAGAGAAGAAATGAATAAGATGATCGCCACGGCCACTGAGTAGGAAGAGGTGTATCGGTGACCAGAAGGTAGGGTAGCATTTTAATCCATTCAGAAACGTGGAGGACCGTGGTGGCGATTGAAAACCCTATACGCGAATTTAGCACTGCCGCCACGAGGATGTTTGATCTGGCAATTGTGTCATGAAATGCTACCGCCACCTGTCTTGCCAGGGGAGTATTAATTTACTCGCTAACCCTGTGTCCAAGGTCTGGTCACTCGAGTTTTTGTTTCCGCCTTGCCAGGCATTGCCAAGCACAACTATTCCCCACTGGACACCTGTCTTGCCAGGGGAGTATTAATTTACTCGCTAGCCCTGTGTCCAAGGCCTGGTCACTCGAGTTTTTGTTTCTGCCTTGCCAGGCATTGCCAAGCACAACTATTCCCCACTGGACTTGCATCCAGTGGCGTTTGTGCTTGGTCAGTAACCCTGTGTCCGAGGCCACATCCGGTTGGGAGAACCCTAATGTCCTAACATTAGCCACTTTTCACCGGATTTTTTATGTAAGATGACTATCACGTGACTAAGATGTCTACCACACATGGCCTGTGAGGAAGAGGTATCTTTAAAGAAGGGAATGCTGGCCACCATTACAGAGGAGGATGGCTGAGAAATGAGTTTAAGTTTGGATGACATTGTGGAGCAAAAACCCATGATGGAAGATCCGGCGGCGACCAGGTAACCCCTATGCAAATTTGCACTAGCCGTCCACCTGCTGCAGTAAATCAGCCCGACCTACAAGGATGTCATCCTTCTTAACCTTTGCGCCTTCCCAGAGGAACCATTTTCCACAGGATGATCACCCATTCTTGAGGAGATTGATTTTTTTTCATTTGTAGACGGAAATGGACTACCACTGAAGTAACCTAAGAACTATTGTGCCTTGCCAGGTCATTGTGTTGTATCAATGTCTATCAGCATTCACTCTGATTACATTGTATAATGCATCTCAATGAACAACCCTGCATGATTGTTGCAAGTTTGAATAATGAATGATGTCTCTCCCCCTTATTATTTCTTTTTGATTTCAGTAATAATAAGAGTTAAAAAATGAATAAAAATAAATAAAAATAAAAGAAATGTGTGTATGTATAACATTCTGTAGTACTTCTTTAGTCAAAAATACTTATATGTATGTACATTTGCTATCTAGAACATTTTTGTATATACATTGTCAATGAAACTGTTATACATGTGTACTACGTATATGCATGTGTGTACATAATGTATATACAGTAGAACCTCGCAATAAGACCACCCCGGAAATAAGACCACCTCAGAATTAAGACCACTTTGTTGCAGTCCGGAATTTCTCCTATAGTTTTACATGGAAATTAGTTTCAGAATAAAGACCACATTTTTTCTTCTGGATGTCAAAACCTCACAATTAAGACCACTTATTTGTGGATATTGCTGTTTTCTGTGGACATTAGGCTCTGAAATGACGACATCAGTAGAAGGAGATGGTAAACTTGGGGTCACTTTTTTAACATCGTAATGGAGTAACAATAAAAGAGGTGTGATGGTACAATTTTTCCACAGTTCTATTGCCTTATGTGCATCCTGTGCCTATGGAAAGACTTCTGGATGTGCCATGCTATTCTGGGCAGTACTTTCAGAAATAAGACCACCTCAAAATTAAGACCACTTACAATGGTCCCAAGGGTGGTCGTATTTGTGAGGTTCTACTGTATAAGCAACCTGTACATATGGCCAGAGTTCCCCCTCTGGATGCTGTAGTACTCTGTAGGACTTCATAATTCAATATCCCTGTACTTACCAATTCAGCATATCTAATCTACTCATTCGATTCTCACTTGCGCAACTCATATATTATGTTTATATTAAGTTGCGGGGCCTGCAAATAACATGCAAAGTTCAGAAAAGATGCTGTCGTACACAACTACACTGAAGTAAATACCCTGGGCAGAACACTGATGGGTCTTATATAGAACTGAATTTTTGGTTTCTTATATACATACATATGTATGTGACTCTTTGTATATAAGTTTCATGTACGGTATTCTTTTGTAGCTTATTGAAGGAGAAGATGTACATGGAGTCATTCTACAAATGAACCATTTGTTTGAACTCCAACACTTCACAAATTCACCACAGGTCTGTTCAATGTGTACAATTTTTATGTAGTTCTTTGCTTTCCTTATTACTATTTAGGGTATTCCCACTGCACTCTTTCAATTGATTCCATGGATGCTTGATTTCATTTAGATGTAATAAAACGTCCATTCAATGAAATGAATTCATCCATCAAATCTAGACTAAGTGAAAAGTCTGTAATATACACATGGGTATGTAAGTACATATCTGGCTACTTGTTTACGTAGGTGCAGTGATGAGTCAAATGACATGTAAATTTGTAAAATTGGATCATACTAGAGGCTTCTTGTTATCTTATCTTGGTCTCTAGACAGTGCCTACATTTTCTCTATTTCATGGCTGAGGCACTACATTGACTTGCATCACCAGTCAATCCCAACACAATATTGTGTTGAGTAAAACATTTTTTTACAGTGAGGCATCTTGCATGCCAATGTATGTCCTAGTAATGTTGTGCTATGACTGCATAAGTGTTTGTATCCTTTTAAAATGCCAAAGGCAGGTAGTACAGTACATACTGTATGCATGCATGCATACTTTGTGTACTGTGTACTGTGTACTTTGTGTACTGTTGGGGGGTGCTGGTGGCTCAATAGGTTAGCACTTAAAGTTAAGCAGTGAGGAGTGGACACCATCCCACCTGTGTGTCATGCATTTGGCGTTTTTTTCCCTGCACCCCCCTGCCATCAACACTACTCAATCACTACTCCCGCATTCCCTGATTTTATTCTCAAATCCATCGCATTGAATATTGCCCCATCAAATCCGCCCCCGCCCTGTTCCAAAACTTGAGTCGATTGTAGCAGCCATAGCGTCAGCGTACCCCAGCTGCCGACAGGCAACTCTGGCATCCCTGATGTCCCACCCGCTATACTGCAAATCATTCCCCAGGGACTTGTAAGGTTATACCTTATTTCTACATTGCCCTGTGCAGGGTGCCCTCCATTAACCAATTGTATCAGACCTGTAGAATTTGCTGTGAAAAGAAGAAAACATCTTAAATGTCATGCGATTCTTACTTTTTTCTTGCCGGTTTGTCAAGATGTATTCAAAAATTACCTGCACAGGTACAAGTATTCGCTTGCTGACTATAGCCAGGGCTCACAAGTGGAATAACAATAAGTAGAAAGTTTAACAGTTCAATCATGTCCCTTTCAGCACGTATAAGTCTTTGTAAGGACAAAAGCCTGTAGCACTCGATCAGTCTGTACGCACGTGTCTCCTATTTTATAACCTCCCGGATGCTAAAAAAATGGCGTACGTATGGACTGACACTACAAAACCCACTTAATTAATAATTAACACACACTTCCGCGTAATATGGGAAGATCACATTAAAAATGTGGGTGAAACGTGCTGTAGTGGCTTGGCTAGACTACGGCAATTGCGAGCTTCCCCGAGTGAACATTAAAGCAACTATATCTCTTTCTGGTTCTTTGTTACATGGATTACTGTCATCTGGAGTAAATATACTAGATCTTTATCAGCAAGATTGGAACAAATGCAGAATTATGCAATGTTTATTTGCCGAAAGCCTCCAATTCAGGAATCGACTGAGTCTCTTCACTTTGGATTCTACATAATAGGCAGTTTAGACTGAACACAGTCTACCGTGCCGTTAATGGAGTGGCGCCCATGCAATGCCCAGCAATTTTCTGCACAGAGGAATCATCATGGATCTAATAGAGATGACATCCGTATAATTGTGCCTGAAATGTAACTTTGGTCATAAATCTATTAGGTTACTGCAATCAATTATTGAGAAGAATAATCTCCCAATGTCCCTCATGACGTTACCAACATTTAGTAGTTTCAAACATAGATTAAAGTCTTACTTTAGATCACAATAAAATTTACTGTATTACATTTGCATGCTTTTCTTCTCATCAGTATTAAATTCAATTTGTTGTATATATGTACTATCCAGCATATGTTTAGGGTTCCAAGTTTAAGACCTGCAGTTGCTGATGGAATATCCCTCAGGCTATATAATATTATTCAAAATAATAAATTATAGTATACTACAGTAACAGTAACTACTACAGTAACTGCTACTACTATATAATATTGTATATTAAGTACTGTTAGCTTGTTTGCCCTGTATAAATTGTGAAATCATAATATACAGACTCAGTATAATTCTTCATTTCCCGTGTCAGTTGATGGAGGCTTCAAACTCATATGCTCCATCTGATTTTTCCCTCAGATTGCATAATGCTACATCTAATTGCTCAATGACATAGGGAGCATACCCAGTGGCCTAAGGTTTAGGTGTCCCATTAATAATGTACTCCATTTATACATGCTATGGCCACCTGAATTGCAAGGTAAGCCAATTAATGGAGGACTTGACATTATGTGTTGAGCACCATCATCGACCAATTTTTGGCCACTGCATATAAATGTCATACTTAGATTTAAAATAAATTAACTAGTAGACTGGATAGACATCTCTCTCTAAAGTTAAGATGACAACCAACCGGATGGCATTACCATGACCCACATACCATCTGAGTGCACATTTCACGTGTAAGATGCCACAATGTGTAAGAACATTTTGTAAACCTCACAAGTGAAGAGCTGTGCAAGAAGTAGCTGCAGAGGGTGTTGCTAGATAAAAAATAATAAATAAAGGAGAAAGACAACTATACATTTAAAACATGGATTCAGCCCATATTCAATGTGTCTTTACATAGTAATACAGTGATCTCATGACTTTCTTCAGTGGTTCTGTGTGTAACTCAACTTCCGTGATGGTATTTATTGGAAATGCATTTGCAAA
>CAUJGJ010000450.1:110000-142500 GCA_963170055.1 Halisarca cf. caerulea | reverse complement strand
TTGATATATCTTTCTCAGAGCAATGATTATGATAATGGAATTTACCTGATATTTGCAAATATATGAGCCCATTACAAATATGACTATAATCTTTACTGAGAAAAACTTTAATAGTGCAAATGTGTATATAATATATATATATATATATATATATATATATATATATATATATATATATATATATATATATATATATATATATATATATACATACATATACATATGCATATATTATGCTGTTGAAGGTTGACATTTAATTTCTTTAAAAGTTGATATTCATATAACATAAAGTGAAAATAATTTTTTTATAGTATACCCTCCATGCTTGCTGTTTAGGCTTACCAGAATGATGAACAGCATTGGTGCTACAAAAGCTGCAATTATACCATCTTCAATAGGGAGCCAGCAGCTGCACATTGAAGGCAATATAGAACATGTCATTTACAACATTCAATTTTAATACGTATTAGTTATATCCTGTCCAGGTGTGCTGCAGCAGAATTAAATACAGTATTGATTGACTGAGGCTGAAGCCCAAGGTCATCATCACTGTATTTTCTGCTGCTGCACACCTGGACAGGATATAAGTAATTATTTGTACCCTGGCAACCATTCACTGTTGACTGTTGGTGTGTACAGTCTCATCTAGAGTAACTGGTGATCAGTTTTAGCCGCTTACCCTACCAATTAACATCAAATTGAATTGACATCAGTTAGGAAGTGTGCATATATTAGTGACCTGTGCTACATCACTAATGTCAGCACACTCCTATATAATATCCATTCATAATTCGTCCACACACCAAGATGCAACACTATAAAGCATGGGCCCTCAATATCCAAGCAGGTTGGGCAAAATTAGTTGGCATAAGTAAAAGTAAGACTAGGAATACTATAAACATTTCTATTGTACCATTTAAATGTGAGTAACATATGTATAATATTGCCTTATGAAAAAAATACTTACCCTCTTATTCTGTGGTAGTCAGGATCTTCCTTTTCATATGATGCTGGTATCCGATACAAGTTATGCTTGGCTGCTACTGAAATACCAGTGATCACTGCTGGTGTGACTGCAAGTCAAGAGAATAGCCCATGCCAGGGTACTGACTACCCCCTCAACAGATAACAAATATTATTGTAGGAACACTCACTCCAACCGATGATAGAATAGTACAACAACCACTTTCTCTTGTTGATGTGAAAGACAATGACAGTCATCCGAAAGATATGAATTCCTTCACACAGCATCCAACAGAAAAGAGCCAGAAAGAAGTAGTGCAGGAGACAGGCTACTACTGCACAGCTAATCTGTGTTACAAAAATGATCAACACAAGTAGTTTGAGTTAAAAAGTCATGGTGATAACCTGGATATCATGCTCGTATCAGGATATAACTATAACATATATATAATAATATAAACTATCGGACAAGTGTTACACATCGGAGGTCCAATTAAAAACAGACATAATACGTATAAGGCAAACTTCACAATTGCAATATAATATGCATTTCGTATTGATAGACAGATCTGCATGTATGACTTACCTTGGAATTTACAGCTGTCTGAGTTCCAGCCAGAAAAATTATCAAACCAATCGCTAGTGCTATGCACATATTCAAGTGAACAAAATTTCCAATTTGAGATATGAGCAGTTTCCTGAATGGAAATCAATAAAGTGTCTGAAATTCATAAGGGAAATTTTAATTGACATTTGTATTAGCTGAATCGCACAGAACGAATTGATTTATGAGTCTATACCTTAAACTGATGAAGAAGATGATTGTAATGAGTACTGCAACCAGTGATATTGAGCATCCAACGTATGTTGCAACAGACAAGGCAAGGAGATGATCAGGAGAATATTGCTGCAATAATAGAATTATATATCAATTGAAATCAGTTATCAATCTAATGTACATACATGCATAGTTGTTTATAAAGGCAATATGCAATAGGCAACAATATTAAATTAATTATTATATATTATTCTAAACATGTTAACAAAGTCATGAACACTGTTGTATAATTTACCACTTACATTAGTTGATCCTGAAACGTCCACAAGAATTGCAAAGCTTGTGAGATGTGTACTTTTACAGACAATGGAATCTTTCTCAATAACTGTTGTCAATCCTCTGTCAGACCAATGACCACTCCTATATATAGTGCATGACAACCAACTTACCACATGCACTAAACCTGTGCACACACATGCATGATTATACATGGCAAGACCAATGCTTAGATAATATCATAGTCAATACAATCTACTTGTTTGCATGTAATGCTACTTAATGTTGACATCTTGAGTATACACATTGTGTACGTATTACATTATATATAATAGTATTATACATTACTGGATAAATGTATGTCCCAGACATGCACACTGTACGTAAAAGTTCTTAATGACTCACGTTGACATGTCTTCATCAGATGTGAACTCCCAAAATACACATCTAGCCATTCCTGCTGAAGCCTAGCAAGTAGAAATACCCCTGTAAATCACTGCTCATGCACGATTGATGATGATGATGACAAACTAACTTCCATTGGGAATGTTATTTCAACTGGTTCATTTAGTAGAGAAGATGAACCTGCATCAGGCATTCCAACTTGACTTGATATGATCGGTGATGCAATCCTTAAATCACAGTCATTTATGTTGCCGCACCTGTGTAAGTAAACAAATTAAAAAAATCAATGTGAAGATGCCGGAATGTTTAATTTATTTGCATCATCAAGTTACAATTGGTAACGTGGTCCACTGCATTCATTGCTATAATAAATAATTGTCAAAAGTAACTCACAGTTTTATGATAATTATATGATTGTTATACAATTAGCTCAAGATTCACTCTTCCATCATTACTAATTTTGCACACAGCGATCATTGTTCACAACAAATGGAATTTACCACATGTATCTGTGTCATGTAGTAGATATCCATACAAGCTCATAATAATTATATTATCTGCAGTCCAATGTACACATACACTCACATGTTAGTACTAATATTTCTGGAACTATTTTCCTTAGCTTGTAAGAATCCTGATAGCCCATCAATTTGCATGTTAGTGATTTCCACAGCTGTGATTTATAGTAAATCACCACATCCAATAATAAAAAAAATAATTGTAAATTTGGGGGTCCACAGAAATTTTTCATTGTGTTGATTGCTGATTAATGAGTCTTTAGATTATAATTCTGTGTTACTGTTATGCATATTGTGTATGACAAATGAAGTTAATGGATATGATTATGTATGCAAGATGACATCATGCGCGCACACACACACAATGTGCAATACATGTACTGTATGTCAAATATTGTTTACATAATATAATATGCACTGACAGTGAATACTACATACATGATGAAAGCCAATAGTTATGATAATGTTTTATCCAATATTTATAACTGCATGATTGTTTGTGAAGAATACAGATTTTGTTTACGTACAATGTCATGTAATAATGTACAACAAAGCAAACGCACCTTCACCATCACCTCTTTCATCCAGCAATCCTTTGGGAATTTTTATTGATGGTTGTTTCATATCACTTTGAGCAGAACCGGTAAATATCACTCCCCGTTTAGTAAGTTCACTGTTCAGATCAATAATCCCTCCATTCACAACTACAGGGTAACATAGGCCCAACAAGTGAAAAATCTAGCAACAGTTATACCAAACTAAAATTCAGTTTCTGCATGAAGTTGTCTATGATACCTATGTTATCCAGATGTATATCAACTTTCTCGGAATTGTCATTAGATTGATGCTGCAGGTTGTTTGTTAGAGATTGAGCTATATCCTCTGAATTCTTCAACAGTCGTGCAGCAACATGGCCATTTGTACTTATCTGTAATGGATAGATGCATTCAGACTCTAACATTTACGTACGTACATTAATTGCAGTAATGTAACAATTCATGTTTGGCACTAATCACTTACAGAATTCAAGGAATCCCATGCCTGTGTATGTTGGGGATTGAGGATGCTGTCTACCAAGTTGAATGTTTTCTATTAATAATATGTATGCAAAGCAAGTCAGCAGTTAAAGGTACATATTATTAATGGTACCTCTTTTCATGCACACACAGTAACAACAAACGTCTCTGTAACTTATGCATTTACCTCATGTGATGTGCTATTAGTACTGCATATAAAATTAACTCAGTTACACTGCAATAGCAATATTATTAAATAATATATTATAATAAGATTACTTGTAAAAAGATATTATAGATTTTCTTAATGGGCTATGTACCACCCATGCAAATCCTCACCATTCCTTGTTGCTTTTCACTCTGAAGCAAGTCCGTCCTTTCAGAAGCTCTACATGGATAACAACATAATATACTGAACATAGTGGCAGAGAATGTTACCTCATAGGTAGAGTGCAACAAACTCTGATACTGTTTCCACAAAAGTAATGGCAGCTTCCAGATCCCGGGGAAATAGAGATTCAGAGTTATTAGCCAAGGCATCAGCTTCAGATGATAATGAAGATGATGTTGTTAAGAAGAGGTTCCTTTGATCACTCAGCAGAGATTGGACGCCTCCTTCCATTGCAACTGGAGTGTTTACTGTTGATTTTCTAAGCTCATTGATCTACATGATTTAGGATACCCCATTCAATATCACATATTATAACAACTGTTAAGTCAATAAACTAATGATATACTAATTATCATAAATTAATCCAAGACTCACTGTAGAACGCGCTTCTGCAAATGCCTTGGATTCACATTCAGTGACATTGGAAAGTCCCCATAAACCTCTCCCATTACAAAATCTCTTAGCCAAGCCAATATTAAATTCTGCAGGTTAATTAAGTGGCACATTTTCATTTCAGTTGTGTGTGTGTGTGTGTTTGTGTGTGTTTGTGTGTGTGTGTTGGTGCACATGTGTGTGTGTGTGTGTGTGTGCATATTACACTTGAACAATTCACCACATAATATTATTATTGTGCGCACACATGCACATTAACCCCCACACATGCATGGGCACATGTATCCATGCTTGCAACTATGCACCAATGTGCATACATTCACACACATTTGCCCCAATGTACACACATGCATACCCCATACATGCATACACATGCATATATACAAGTAATTACACACATGCATAATATAATTATAATTATAATATACTAGATACATATATATACAACTGCGCGTGCATACTCATTGAAACATATCATATACCACTCAAGTTGGTTCTCTTCCTTGAGCATCTCTGTATGCTGTAGTCACAAGGCTTTGTACTTGACCATATTATGCCGGAGTCAATTGTTTCCGGACAGTTATCAGCAGTGGAGGTAGCTATTAAGAAATTCAGAAATTGCAAAGGTATAATATTCCATTACATATTGAGAAAAATTGCTCCATTTGTACATACGTGTGCACGCAAAATCTTGTTTGTTTCCATCATAAGTAGTGGGATTTGGGTCCTATTGAAATCACCAGAATAAGAGAGTGAGAATACAGTGAGAAATAATTTTATCAAATCCAGTAAAAAAAGTAAGTTATTATACATGAATTTTTACACAATAATTTACTTTGAAGTCAGGAATGCCATCACCATCTGTATCCAAAGAACACTGTTTCTTATCATCAATGATGATGTCGGTGTATGGATCATTGCACTGCCAAACAGAACAGAATATGGAAGACACTATGACAGAAGATGGTATGGGTCTAATAGAAATCAAATACAGCTAGGTGCATATATATCATACAAAGGTGAATTACAGATATATATGTATATATATATATATATATATATATATATATATATATATATATATATATACTATATAATATACAGATTGCTATGTAATTTATAAATGATAAGATAAAAATTAATGGATGCATAGTGTGCATACATTAATTCAATATCAGGTTCAACTCACCAAGCAATCACCTGCCTTTTGGCAACTGCATGCAGATATCCCAGGTCCAATACATAAAACTGCCAGTTTTACATTACTCACAGCCATTCCATCACAAGGACAATATTCTGCAAGTTATGTATGTAGGTAAAATGTTATGATACTTCATCAATAATATAATATTATAAATAAAATTGTTTTACTTGAAAAGTGATTTCAAGAGTAAATAGATGACACGAACCTGATGGACTGAATCCATAAGCAGTAGGAGTGCTAGGAAACAAACTGCTATCAAATTCTGCTGTTTCAATTGCTTTCACAGCACCCTCAGTAGAATTCTTAGATGCATCTGCTGTAATTGTTAGTGATGTAATACGGTCAGTTACTGGAAAATAGGTCTGTAATCTTAAGTTGTTGAGATTGTGGACACTGGCAAAATTCCCCAGCTATAAAAAGAACAACTATAAGATACCGTAACAGTATTTTGTGGAAATTCATAGAATACTGAATGGAATATAGTATCTTGAATATATCATGTCATTGCCAAGTACTTATCACCAACAAATACTTTGAACTTATTAGCTAATTTATATTATGCTCAATACTCACACATAACGTATACCATTACAATATCATAATATGAAATTTTGACATTAATTGGTAATATACCTTCTGCAGAATAATTTCTGACATATTCATGATGTCATTCACTGATAGGCTGACATTCACTTCAATCAAGAGAACACTTCTTTCTGTAGTGTTCTTGAAGGTACATCCATTGAAGCTAACTGGTTCCCACTGTCCATTAGTGCTACATCTTCTTCTTATCCTGGAGAAATCACTGAAGAGTGGGTGAAGATCTGCACAGGGGTAAGAAACTTCCAAGGCATGGGATGTCCTAGGCCACTGCAACCCTTTATCATAGTCAGGTAAGCAGCATCCTTCACACGGGTCCTAAAGAGGACAAAAGAGTCGATCTGCATTAACAGCATAAGCTATATAATTATAAAATTATTATTATAATTGCAATCCTCCAATTTTCCAGCCCCAGTGTCAAATGCCTTGGAAAAGGAGATGCTAATCAGTTACTATGCTAGGCATTTCTCAGTTAAAGGGGAATTGATACACAGTCACGTGTAATTGTGGCTGCATGGCTCATTGCAATCATCTTGATGGGAGGTGGACAGTATGTACTTAGCTATATCTATTTAGACTAGTACTGTAACAATATTGCTAAGGGCTTGAATCTATTATAAGGGATGAAATTCCTAGCATGAGACATTGATCAAAGCACATACTGGAGCAGAATTGGGTACTCCATCACCATCTGTGTCCAGCCAGCATGCTCCGTCATAGTGCGTGTACACACCTGCACACTACAGCATGAAAGATATGTATTATAGTTTTACAAATCATATTATTAAGCATAATATCATAATTTGATTATAATATTATCCTTAGATGTTGGTACTCACTGAACATGTCCTATTTGATGCACACCTACAGGGTGACCTCACATATTCTGGAGCATTGCATACATTCAGTGTATACAATATATTTCTGGAAGAAGTGAACGTTGATGGACACTTGCATTTTTCTATTAAATTTCAGAGAACATAAGTAAAAATTTAAAGTTAATTATCATTACATGCACATATAGGAAATGCCTATCAGTTAGTATATATACAGTGGAAACTCATTATAACAAATCACATAGGACACAGAAAATTCTTCTTCATATATCAGAAATACGCTACAACCAGTTACACTTTCACGGTAGAGCTTTCACTGGGCCACATGTGTATCTTTACTATAATAATATTATGTAGAAATTCCCAATAAGAAATTTCGTTATAACAAATTTCTACTGTATAGTGTATATATGTGTATAATACTGTGCAGTTACTGTTACTATTATATACAGTAGCTATATTATGAGTGTATGCACAGGTGTACTCAAACTAATTCATAATGTATTGTTATAAGGTAAGTGTAATCAAGGTAATGTAACAGTTAAATCACCAATCTAAATAAAACAGACTGATACAATATATATATCAGTACAACAATATTATTATCATGGTAACCAATATATATGGCTGCATGGCCACTGTTACATCCAAGGCTGATATTGCACATATTACAAACAAATGAGAAATACATTTCATATTACCTGAAGGATTTAATATCAGTTTCTCTTCTATAATGGCAGTGGTGCTGATACCATTCACTCTGAAGTGTATGTCTTTCAGTGCCATCAACTGCCTCATAAAACTGCTACTAAAAGCAGACTTTTCAGCTGCAACATTGAGAACTGTGGCATTATGTATGCTTGGAGCTCGCTGATTGTAAAATGTTATATTTAAATCAGCAGTTCTCAGAACAGACTTTAGTTGAATGGTAATCTAACATGAAAAGCAAAACATCAAAATTGCAACCCCAGTTACAATAATACGATTGAATTAATACAATTGTAGATGAACACAGCTATACTTTATACCTGCAACTGCACAATTTCCATGTTGTATTGTGAAATTGTTTGATTTAACACAGCTGAAAGTATCAACACCTTTCTTTCTTGATTGTTAAATGTACAATTTGAAATATCGGCTTCCCATTCCTCATTGACTGTGCAAGTCCACTTCATCTGTCCTTCAGGATTGAACTGTGGATGAAATGAGGTGCACGAGGCAGTGGCACTGTTACCAACATCTGACTCATTCCTCAAAGGAGCAATGGGGCAACCTGAATTAATTCAACAGCATTAATATTAGTTATATAACAAAATTAATAGTTATACATAATATGTATTGGATAATTCCTATAAGTACTATAATTTGAGCTATATAAGTATAATAATTATAATAATTAACTTATATATATATATATATATATATATATATATATATATATATATATATATTGTATATTATAAATTTAAAGAGTGCACTTTATTAAATAATAAGTATAGATTTACTGACCTGGTCCAATTGTAACATTGCTACTAGCAGCTATTCCAGGGTGGCTTTGTAGAAAACATTTGTAAATCCCTGAAAGACGACTAAAAGCTCTCTTTACCTGCAGCACACTAGAGTTATTGTCCTGAAAAATGGTTAAATGAGTTGTTTTGATTGATGATAAGTCCTCTACAGCTGTTCCATTAATACTCCACTTTACAACAAATTTGGGCAAATTAATGTCATGGAATGTGCAGGTTAGGTTTATGGTACTGCCTGGACCATATTGAGCGTTCTGTGGAAGGTTTGTTATAGTCACACGTTCTTCAAAGGGTACTTCATCTACAGCAGCAAATACGAAGTAATAACAAAATTATTTTGGACATCAATACATAATGTCTATAATGTCAATGATGCACCAAATTATAAATAGCAAACAGGAAATTGGCAGTTTCTAGTCAATATCTTTTAAGTACATATATTATATATCATGGTGACTTTATGTTTTGTGGCATGTGTGTGTACCTAGTTATGTCTAGCTTTCCAAGAGCATACTTTTCATTATTAAAACAATTATAGTGTCATAACATATACATGTATCACAAATTTGCTGGATTCATTATAATAATTTCAGCATAGAATAGTTTGTGTATGATCTAACAAGCATTTTATTATATAAATGTATTTTGTAGAAAAAACAATATTTCTTACCATTGCAGGTCACACTGGCCATCATGTTAAGGTTACAATACCAGTAACGATAGTATCCAATTCCCCATCCATCGTGGGAGCAATCACTGATGCTTCTTTCAGTACCAGTACACTGCAAATTCCTCAGCCAAACTCTTCCTGTCCATCTTCCATACTTAGGGCTGCTTGTATAAGACCTAGCACCAAAGTAGCCAAGCTGTCTACAAATGACATGAGCATCATTCATATCCCATCCAACACTGCAAATTGCTCCCCATGCTCCATTCAGTCCAACTATCACACGGCCTTCGAAGTTTTCATCATTGATCTTTCTCTCTAGCTTTATTTCAATTTCAGTGTTATTTCCTAACAAGGAAATTTAATTTTTGATAAATAATAAAAAAATAGTTTTATATACTGTTGCATACATATATACATCTTAGCATTTATTTAAATATTGCTTCACACATATTGTCTATTATAAGTTCCCTGTGGTTGCATACATTATTCAGGCACTGAATTAAATTTTGTACTTCACTGTGCATGCATTGTCCATTATTGTCACCAGAAAACAATAATTATATTAATGTTAGAGTTGGTACAAAGCTGAATCATACTAACAAACAGTATTTAAAAGAACATTGTTTGATTGAATTAATTGTGCAGGGATGAATCAAAAGTTACGAATATTACGTTTTCACTCTCTTTATTCAGTCCTACCAGTGCCTGTAGTAGTGAAAAGGAACTGCCCTATATACTAATACAAATGAGACAATATATGCTTCCAAACAGAGTTATTATACTAAAGATTGTAATGCTTTGCCATCACTGTGAAACTTGCACGTCATGCGGAATTTATGGTTACTATCGAAGTAGACTAAGTGTATCATTATTGCTATAGTCACAAGTCTACCTCAGCTATATACTTTAACATAATACAGATCTATGGAGCAGTCACACAAATACCAGGCTGCGTACGTCAACCTTTAAATTTCTCTCTTCAAGAATTCTACTGTCATAATCTTATATATGTAGTCACAAACTCTATTTAACAAAAGTACTTAATATAGGGATATACATAATATACACAATGCCATTTGCTTGATATTTTAGTGCAAATATAAGCAACATTATTTTACACTTACCAGATTGACAGACAACTCCAGCATCTGAGGAATGGGTACAGCTGCCAATTTCTCCCCAGGTTGGATGCAGACAGTCTAAGATACTTTGCTCTTCTCCTTTACAGCCAAAGGTTGTGGCCCAAATTCGACCAGTTCCAGCAGCAAATGATGCTGAACCCCTCAATGTTGCTGCCATAGCTCCACTGTATCCAAGTTGCCTGCACACAACCTCTGCATCATGAATGTCCCATGATTCATGACACACAGTTCCCCAAACACCATCTAATCCCACTTCAATTCTTCCTTGGGTGGCATCTTTGCCACCAATCAAGCGGATGTCAGCTTCAGCTTTCTCATCTAAAGCAATTTGAATGCAATGAATATTGCAATTATGGAGGATTGCATGCATTTCTGCATGTAATAATATTTAATTAGTAATTGCAAGTATCAATTGAACGTATTTTCAGGCTAATTGAACTGGGTTCATACACTTATATGTAGATAAACCTCAATCCCTAGCTTTCACCAGTTTACTAATAAACACTCGATCATGCAATCTGTTTAGTATTATTGTGGCATGCAGGCAGCAATTTCTGTATTATATTTGTTGGCCATGCATATATAATTATAGTGCGTGAAATGCTGAGCCTTATTATATATACTGTAATACATGAGTATGTTCTCACTCACTAGTGCAAACAACTCCTGCTGTCCCTGAACTGCAGCTCACACCTCCCCAACCAGACACAGTACAGTCGATGATAGACTGCTCGTTTCCTCTGCAATTGACATCGGTAATCCAGTATCTTTGGGCAATACCTGGTCCAAAAGCAGCACCTCCAGTGGCAGCTAGAGCATGTTGATACCCCAACATCCTACAAACAACTTGAGCATCTGATATGTCCCAGTTAGTAGGGCAGACCTTCCCCCAAGTACCATTGAACCCAATCTCCACGTATCCATTGGAAATGCCATTTCCACCAACCAGACGAATTTCAGGCGAGGCACCTATAATTTAATCATGTTGCAAATGGTAACTGATTATATATACTTGCACACATAGCAATGACATTGCATGGACTTTACACACAAACTTGCATATATGAGTAAAAAAGTGCACAGAAGGACACAATTATGTGACACTGTGCATTTAAGGTAATTATATATATTTGGACATGTTCTTATTATAGTGTATAGAGTATAACTGTATTTAATTTCTGATCTGTACCATAGTTGTGTCATCTTATTACCATAAAGCCACAGACGTATGCACCAGGACCATGAACTTGAATTTATGCAAGTTTTGAGGGAACTCCTCCTTGGCAATGCATAGAAGCCTATAACTCTAAAGGTATAAATTAATAAAGCTATATATGTTGTTACATACTGCTTTCTGAAACGTATAAATGAGGAAATATAGAAATGCATGATTCTTAAAGGATGATCAAAGTTTTGCTAAATCACGTAATAGGAAAATGCCAAAATTTGTAGCTTTTGATAATGCAAAAAGGGTACATAATGATTTACAACTTTGGCACATTTTGGAGTATGCATGCATTTTTACATGCCATTGGCAAGGTATGCAAATTTACCTAAGCAAATGACTCCAGCAGCATTGATGACAGAGCAAGATGCACCACCCCAGCCTGGATGAATGCAATCCATCAACGATCTCTCTTCACCAATGCATTGAACGTTTGTCAACCACTTTCTCTGTAATCCTGGGCCAAAGGTGGACCCAACTGTTGGGAGTCCTCTGTCAAACCCTAGCATCCTACAGGCAACAGTTGCATCTTCATGGGTCCAATAGCTATCACAGATGGACCCCCAAAATTGATTGCTGAAGCCAACTTCAACGTTTCCGTTGGTAAGGGTATTTCCTCCGGCTAGACGGATGGACATCCCATCTACAATGATGATAGAAAGGGTTCACTCTAATGTGTACACTCATGATATTATAGAATATATTAAAGAATATACCTATGTGAAAAGTCTTCATCACTACAATAATGTATTATTTTATTATATTGCAATTGCAAAGGGTATTATGGCTATTAAATGACCAGTTAATCACTATAACTTGAATAGATGTGGATACCTGCATATGATTACCAAAGTGAAGTGTGTTGGGAAATTTCTAAAAGTTGTAGTTACACACCTGAACAAACCACTCCCACATCTCCTGTATGGCTGAGGCATGATGATCCACTTGGCCCCAATCTAGAGGTGTGGCAATCCTCAATTCTGCCTTCTTCTCCCGTGCAATCCAAAGGATCTTGCCACACACGTCCAGTTTCAGTTCCAAATACTGAATTAACAGTGCTGACTAGAGCCCTTTCGTATCCAAACTGTCTGCAGACTACATTTGCTTCACGGATGTCCCACTTGGAGCCGCACACAGTACCCCACAGGCCATGATACCCAAGCTGCACTTGTCCCATCACGTCAGCAACACCATCAACCAAACGTACTTGAATGGTTTCATTCTCTTCTATATTTGGTATAAACACAATATATACATTTAGTTATATCCTTTTGATATGCTTATATAGGAGCATATTACCATCCTGCATATATATATATATATATATATATATATATTTGAGGACAACGATTACAAAGATTGTGATAATTATATAATCTGGAGCTCTATACGACACTTTGCAGTCCATTTCTGATTCAGATTAAATGTGTCAGATTCAAGAGGATGTGGTATTATCAAGTAACTCTTACTTTAGTATGGCAACTGGGACAGTTAGAGAATTCAAAGTTGGTTGTGCATGCTATAGCTAGAGAAATGTCGGATTACTGAGGTTGGATATATAACAGAAAACTTCACTCAAAGTGTGCACTTACGTCCACAAATGACTCCATTATCTGTCGAGTGATCACAGGTTACAGACCCCCATGCATAGTTTTGGCAGTCACTGATATGTTGTTCATCGCCATGGCAATTCATTCCATCATGCCAAACTCTTCCAGTTCTTCTAGTAAATACTGAAGAACTTGTTACGGCCAATGCTTCCCCATACCCAAGTTGTCTGCACACAACTTGAGCGTCATGAATGTCAAAATTACTGCCACATACAGTACCCCATACTCCATTCAAACCAATTTCAACAAGACCTTGTGAATCATCCATCCCACCCACAAGTCGTACATCCACCTGTGAGCTCAATTCTGTGCAAAAAATACATTGATCAACATTGAAGCTTGTAATCAATTTCACATTAGTATCATTGTGTAGCTGCAGTTACTTACCTCCACACACAACCCCTGCTTCCCTGCCATGAGAGCAATAAGAACTGACCACTCCCCACCCATAGTGTGAGCACAAGTCAATATTATCTTCCGTACCAACACAGCCAACATTGTCCAGCCAAATCCGACCTGTCCCTCGCACAAAGCTGCTTCTCAGAGTAGCAGCAAGAGCAGTGGGATATCCCAACATTCGACACACCACACGAGCATCTTGAATGCCCCAATTCACGTCACATACTCCTCCCCAGACTCCATTCAACCCAACCTCAACACGACCATGAGACTGGTTAAACCCTCCAGACAGGCGAACAAGAGTTTTCATGCTTCCTGTTTCTGTTGCAGTGCCATGCATGGGATGATAATGAAACTATCATGAATAAATGGTTGCAACCAAGTCTTCCATTATTTTCATTAAAATTAATGTGTCCATAATTTAAAGCATGCATGCTTTGTCCATATAAACCCCATAGCTGCGTACCCATAAGACATACACAATACAAGTATAGCCTGAACACTGATATGATGGAGTAGATGACTATCCCTTAGTAAGCGCGGACTTGGGAGCTGAAATACCCACAGGATTAATTGTAAATGAATAATGTTACCATTATAACAAGTTCTAAATATTACCAACGTGAATGTAATTGCAGTCATTGTATTATACCAACAGGCATCTGTATGTTAATGTGCTTACATTAAAATTCACAACACAGGGAATTTATACCCCAAATACCCTCCGACAGGTCCTTCTCTTCTGTTCCCCTGCATACAGTTTTATGTATCAATGGACAAAATTAGGATGCCATAATACTGTAGAGGTATAAATTTGTGGGGAATTTAGCCATTAATCAATTCAAAAGTTGCATACAATTCTGTATAGGTGAAAGGCTCCTGTAGTTGTGATCATCATGTCCCTTTTTAATAGGGGAAATGAATCATGACATTATATCAAGAGCCCAATTAAATCATGCTATATTTATATCAGGTAGAATGTGTGATCACTATTCCTTGTTTTTAGGTATAATATATATTAATATCACTATAATACTTTTATAAAGTTGTGATCTGAGGTTGGACAATATTGCACGTGTTAAGATTCATATTGATATGTATACACACCATGAACTTAGGCCTACCTCCACAGACTATGCCAGCATCTCTGCTGTGAGAGCAAGATGAGCTAATCCTTCCCCATCCACTGTGTACACACTTGTCAATGCTTTTTTCTGAACCAAGGCAACCCACATCTTCCATCCAAATTCGCCCAGTTCCTCGACCAAAGCTACTCTTTAGAGTAGCAGCAAGAGCTGTGGGATAGCCCAACATTCGGCACATCACGCGGGCATCTTGAATGTCCCAGCCATCATCACACACTGTGCCCCATGTGTTGTTGAATCCGATTTCCACTCGTCCACTGGCAGGGGAATATCCACCAACGAGACGGATTGTCATATTGTTCACTGCACTACCATCTAACAAATGGTTCATTCAACATAATATGAAAATGGACAATCAAGTACAGAAATGATGTAGTATGGTATTGCATAATGACATAGGAAAAGTACAAAAGGCATATACATCTTCTGGCAATTGATATAACTGCGCATATGGGAAGGGTAGTGCCTGTTTTGTCTTTCTTCTTGTGCACACTTCTAAAGTGAGAAGCCTATAGACATTTGTTTTGCTTGATTACTCCTTATCTGCGAGATTCACTAGAAGTTTGTGTGAATATTGTATTACTACCTCTTGGAAATACCACATGTCCCCATTCCTAAGGCTTGATAGCTAGACAACACATCATTCAACCACATGATTTTGAAATCCCCACATTTTCATTATAACATGCAGTCAAAGATCGAGTCAACAAAAGCAGTCTACTTCATATGTACATGCACAATGCTAGGCCTCCCTTCCAAATTTTGCATGATGGTGTGAATTAGCAACATTATGATAGTTCATGCATGAATAGCAATGCTAGCCAGAGTGTTTGCAACCTAAATTGTAAGACCTATGTAGTATATGCCTGACTGCACAGAACATGCAGATGTGCATGTGTGACACTGTATGAGTATGTGTGTGTGTATGTGTGTGTGTGTGTGTGTTTGTGTGTGTGTGTCTGTGTGTATGTGTGTGTGTTTGTGTGCATGTATGTGTGTGTATGTGTATGTGTGTGTGTGTGTGTGTGTGTGTGTGTGTGTGTGTGTGTGTGTGTGTGTGTGTGTGTGTGTGTGTGCATGTGTGTGTATGTGTGTGTATGTTTGCGTGTGTGTGTTTGTGTGTTTGTGTGTGTGTGTGTGTATGTGTGTGTGTGTGTGTGTGTGTGTGTGTGTGTGTGTGTGTGTGTGTGTGTGTGTGTGTGCATGTGTGTGTGTGTGTGTGTGTGCAGTGTGTGTGTGTGTGTGTGCAGTGTGTGTGTGTGTGTGTGTATGTGTGTGTCAGTGTGTGTGGTTGTGGTTGTGTGTGTGTGTGTGTGTGTGTGTGTGTGTGTGTCCAGTTAATTGGCATGAGGGGCTGGTTATTAATCTCTTGTGAAGCTTAAGCCTGTTGCCAGCAGGTAGACCAGGTGCTTCTTTAGAGGGATGAAAACTGAAACACTCAGCAGCTTACAGGTAAAATCATATACAGCCTCAACCACTGAAAACATTAAATATGACTTGCCAATGGGTATTTCTTTATCAGACAGATTTAGTGGGGTACTGGTCATTGGCTGGACCAATATTGAGTTTTTAGGTTATATATTATGGTGGTATCAGAGGCCATTTTGGACCATTGAAGGTTAATTGATTTTGACACTCGCGTAGGGTCTTCTCTATAGTAATTGCATGAAGCTGGATAGCTTGGGGTGGAAGCTTCCCCCCACATACTGGTTGGAACCCTAGCTACACACCAATGATTAGTTACTTTGGAGATACACCTATAACACCTACACCTATTAGATCAGCCACTGACTAAAAGATTGTTGGCACAAAAGCTGCAATTATTCTTTGACTTTTACGAGATTGTAGATATGTGGAACTGTTACAGAAAAGGTAGAAGAATTATAGCTGTTTGGGTTATTAAAACACTACATTCTCCTTGTACGTATATTTCTTATTTGTGTTGAGTTCAGTTCTGTATTCAATTCTTAAATTACCGAGAACAAAAATAAGGCTAACCAAATTTCCAAGGGGGTGAGACTCTGGAATGGGGGGGGGGGGGGGGGACAAATGCCCCCCCCCCCCCCCCACAAATGAAACCCTGCGTATATAATTTGGGCTCATGCCCTTAAGTAAAGAACAAACCTCTTATATCTCATGTAAAACAGGGCACAAAATGATCCCTGCATGAAAACTAACCATCACATATAACTCCTGCAAGGCCACATGAGGATGATGGAAGATAACCCCAAGAATAATGACGACAGTCCTTTAAATTGTTTTCTTCTCCAAAGCATCTGACATTGTCAAGCCACAGTCTTTGTGTAGGACCACTCCAGAAGGCAGATGCAACTGTAGCCACCACTGCTCTGTTATATCCCAGTTGACGACATGCCACTGTAGCATCATGTATATCCCAGTTGTTATCACAAACATGACCCCATACACCTCTGAATCCAACTTGTACTTGACCTTGTCCGACACTAGTACCTCCACCAAGCAATCGAATATCTACATTGTCTTCAGTGTGTTCTTTGAGCATAGTACAGAAGAAAACGCATGCAAAATATAAATTTCCACAATGACCATTGCCAACAACTGCAAGTAACTTTTTACACACCATCTTAGTGTGGCATGCCTAACATTGGGCACACGAAATATAACAACAATAAACCAGCAATTTCTGAAGTCCTTGGGCATGGTGACTAAGTCATAATAATATGCTTCTTACAAGAGTATACTGTAACAGTGAAGCCTCATGCTGAGTCATGCAGGGTCTACGTTTCATCTGTAGTCTAATACTTATGGTGAGCAAGGACTAGCTAGATGCCACGTACAATGCTTAAGATGTCTACTGCACTACAACTGAAAGCAAAATTCAAGGTCCATTAATCTTCTAGAATAATTGAATATTTACACAATCTTCAGCATGTTCTTTAAGCATAGTACAAAAGAAAAGGTAAATTTTCCATTGTGATGATCACAGAGTGAATAATATAAATTTATGGTAACCCATAGAACAGTTACTGCAAATTGAAATAGGTTTTTACAGGTCATAGTGTGGCGTATCTAGTATGGCTACATATAAGCCATGCAATTTCCAAAGCCATGTGTCATGGTGACTAGGTGGTCCCGAGTTCTTGGGAGTATATTGGCTGCCGTGAATCCTCATAGTCTATAATCTGATACATTACTATTTGGTCAGCAAAATAAGCTATAGATGCCACCTAAACATGCATGTTATTTGAAAGGGTTTGAGCACAATACAACTGCAAGTAGAAGCAACATGCAAGAACAATTTCCAGAAATATTACCCCTACCTTCCATACATTAAACTCAAAAATAATACGCTAAATAGAATTAAGCACAACTAAATGGAAGTAAAGTGTGCATCCAGAACGCTTGCCATGCCTATAGCCAGAAAGTGGTACATTCTAATCAACGATACAATACATAGCACTACTAGCCGTTGAGTAAAGGAAATCAAGGCTCACAGAAGGGGTTTGTTATATATATGATCACCCTAAGTTTTGGAGTGAGATAGAAATGCATACAGCTATTAATATATATTTGCAGGTAGGTATTTAGAGGGTCCCATTGGTACATGCATTGAGGATGTTAGGAAATTTAAATCTAATTGTGAGTAATATAATATTATTATAAGCATTCAATATGTCTTTAAAAACTACAATTTGATGTGTATGTACATACAGAATGTTTCCTTGACAATTTTAAACTTTTGCAAATAGTATACAAAATCCAAGGAGCTGTCCAACCATATACCACATGTATTGCAAATTTGAAGACTGATTATGACTAGTATAATATAATATTGTTATAGTGGAACTTCTTATGATAACAAAATTCTCCAGGACCTATAACAAAACCTCTCTATAGCACTACTTGTGTGGGCACAAATACATAATAATGCACACAGCACCACCCCTAAATAGTGAAAACTTCTGTATAACAGAATATTTTTGGTCCCCCAAGTGTCCGTTATAGACAGGTTCCACTTTATTGCTATTTTAATTACAGCCATGCATATAATTACCTCGACACACTGCACCCGCCACTCCATGATAACTAGTGGATGTAGTGGCATACTGCACACAATTTGAATATCTACCAGGGTTTCCCCAATCGCTACTCCCGCATTCACTGATTTTATTCTCAAATCCATTGCATCGAATATTATTCAGCCAAATACTCCCCTGCCCTGTTCCAAAACTTGACTCAATTGTAGCAGCCACAGCGTCGGCGTACCCCAGCTGACGACAGACAACTCTGGCATCCCTGATGTCCCATCCGCTGCTGCAAATGGTTCCCCAGGGACTTGTAAGGTTATACCTTATTTCCACATTGCCCTGCGCAGGGTGCCCTCCGTTAACCAATCGTATCAGACCTGTAGAATTTGCTGTGAAAAAGAAGAAAAAACATTCAGATACGGTGATTTCTTGGGTATAGTTACTGGCGGTAAAATTACCAGCACAGGTACAAGTATTCGCTTGCTGACTGTCACCAGGGATCACAAATGTAAAAGCGAAAAATAGAAACAGCCCAACCATATCCGATCCTTTCAGCACGTTACCGTAAGGACTGAAGCCTGCAGCACTCAGCGGGCCTCTGTATTTGTAGTCAACAGCAGGCATCGACATGATGGGAAACGCACACGTCATGAATGTGAACCTGACGCCAATATGGCGTCACAGTATCGACGGCGGATTGGGTGTTCACACCTCACATAACAGTCTTGTATTTACTGTAAGTATAATGTATATAGTGTTTATTTTATTCCACTCTAATTGTGGCTGATTTCATGTGCAGACTTGTAGATTTCCAAGTTGCAACAACCCTGTTATCCGGTGTCTTGGTGATGTGTCACCTCCCCCATGCAATCCTCCACTCTGTAGATCGAGGATCAAATCCATATCTTCAGTTCATTGTGGACTCGGCTTTACTTCATGTGTACTGTATTTGTTCAAATAGAAGCCCCGACATCTATTTCCTTCCGGAAGGTTTTTCTCGGTGTCAGAAAATCCCCCCCCCCCCCTCATTCCAGCCCCCCAGGTCTAGAATTTTAAAATTTTGAGTCCCCTGGGGCCTATAATGTTAAAATGCTACCCCCCAGGGGGTGTATTATTTTAAAATTCTGAACCCCCACTTGTGAAATTACCCCCCCCCCCACACACACACACACCACACACCCCCATGAAGATGACAGTTACAGCCACACAAAATAGATCTCGATCTATTTGCAGGTATTTCCATCATTATCCTTACTAGATTAAAGTCATAGGAGAGGCGCACACTGCATGAGCTAGTTCTGAGGCTGTTTTCATGCATTGCCAATTGATCGATTTAAAGTATTAATTTGATTGCAAATTCATTACGTTCACTTTTAGCACACAAAAATCGACCGTGGATTGTGCACATTGGCCTTTTTTGACTGATTGTTTTATTTTAGTGGAAACATCCCACATGGAGTCAGGTATGAGAAAATTGTTCTGATATTATTGCAATGGTTACAGTCAAATCTCATTAAGATGAACGTTATGACACCCTTAGAATTATAGTTCTTGTTATCACGAGAATGTCTGATTTATGTCATTAGGGCATGATCCTTCATGTACAGTACTAAAACCCTATAAAACCCGGATCAAAATTTGTATAGCCGGACCAAAATTCCTAGGAAAGAATGGTCCAGCCGGACCAAATTTTCGGGAAAATATGGTCCGCTGGACCAAAAATTCACCCGGACAAAAATTCCCGTGACAGATCCTCCGCCCCCATATAACTACGTTAGTCTGATGCAGCCAGACCAAATTCCTCCTGCAAATGGAGGAATTTGGTCAGACTATAACTACATAGACAGACATGGGGATCTCAGAAAAACATACCCCCCCCCCGCAGTACAGTGATCAAAATGACATTGTAGCGATGAATTGAAAAAGTAAAGGTAAAACCACTAAATTTTGTTTAGTTGGAAAAACCAACGATACGTAACAATCATATTGTATTGTGTTATGGCCACCAAGAAAGATGAAGGATGCCCGATGATCAAAGGACGCCTGCATTTTGCGTTCAATTATTTTGGCCACCATTGTGTCCATGGTACATTTTATCTATTGTGTAAGGTATACCATTGTGTGATGAAGCTCCAAATGTCATGTGTTCCTATGTCCACCTTACGTTTTCATGGTTTCAGGAAGCCACCAAATGCAACACTGCATTGCTAAGTTCCTGCCAGACAAATAGTCATTCTGAATTCTCTGAATTCTAACATCCCCCGAGTGCTCTGGGTAAGATTGTTCCGCTTCCTGGTTTTAACTGACGTTCCTGCAATCCTTCTTCCTTTGGCTGACTCAGCACTAGTAGCCGTTCTTGTCAATCAAGGACACTAACTCGGAGTCAGACGTAAGAATTTGTTGACAACTTCATTTCATATAGCCCGTTCTTCTGAATCAAAGGGTTTCACAGTAAGAGTAAGTGCAAAAGGTAGACAAAGTGTGGCTTGTTCGCAATTTATCTGTGCTATGGATTATTCTCAGACTGTCTAAATTGTATCGAAAGTACAAATGGCCCTGGCGAGAGTGTCAAAATATGTCATGTGTGACAGTCTATGAAATCATCATTTATAATATCTAAGCCTACAATTTTAAGTGTTACAATATTATTGGACTTGATATTAAGGAAATTGAGCAAAATCTTTTCTGAATCTATTATCATTGATACATGATTGCTATTAATATTTTTATAATTATAATAATTTCAATAGTTCAAAATAGACATACCTTGAGAGTTCATATTACAGAGAGTTCAATTTATGTATATAATTTACCCCTTAGGCTAGCTGTTGATTCACAAGAGTCATACTTGACTATCAAACTCCACTGTATTGTGCCCCCGTTGAATGATTTACCCACACTGAAACCCCTCTTATAGTCGTGAATAGTTGGGAATTTGATTTATCCTCCACCTAAGTTCAACTTTTAACAGTTTAACTTGCACCTACATTCAACTTCTGACAGTTTAACCTCCTGGACCACCTAATTTCAACTTTTGATATTACCCTTATTATGTATGTATACGTATATGACTGAGTGGGCATGATGCTTTAGTGTGCGTGTGTGTGTGTGTGTGTGTGTGTGTGTGTGTGTGTGTGTGTCTGTCCATGTGTGTATATTATCATTCCTATCGCATGATGTCATCTCTCTTAGAATGCATAGAAATCTCCTTATTGAAGCAGTGAAACAGAACTGTGATGCCTTAAATGAATGCTTTAGCAGGGATGCCAGTGTGGTCAGAGTAGTGTGTACAAACATTCTTGACAAACCTACTATGGAAGACTTCACAGATGGCAGTTCTATTTCAGAAAAGAGGCAAGTTAATTTGGAAAAATTGTGGCCCTCCCTTGTACAAAGTCTTGCACAGTACCCTGAACGAATGAAAGTTCTTTGTGAGCATTTACCACAGGATTTGTAAACAAAACTATACACAGGTTAGTTATTAATAATAAAATTACTATGTGCCCTTTTGTGAATTAAATAGTGTGCAGTGGGTGTGTGGGTGTGGGAGGGAGGTGAAGGAAAGGGTATTCACATGAAAAACAAGGGGGCAAAGCCATGTAAGCAAATGTGTAAGGCTTTTGTCCCCCAAAAGAACTTATTGACAAGAGAAAAATTTAATGAAGCAAGTCTTTAGAAGCTGTGAACATGGTTGCCAAAGGAAGCTGTGCTCATGCTTGCCAAAAGGAAACGGTATGATCTCAACTACTATCTGCTTATTAAGGAAACACTCCAATAGCTTCACACTGGGTGCTGGCAGTTGATGGTAGACACATGATCAATTAATTAACACAATCAAGAACACTCAGTGGACAGCAGTCAGTCAGTACCTACATGACTACCAGCCTTTGTATAGTTTATTGTGGATCGTAACATAAAATGCCTTCTTTTGAAGAAAATATGTCTTATTATGGAGTACGGTTGTATGTACATACGTACATTGTGCTGTGCATGCGGGATGTAGGAATTGCATAGTGTGTACTCGGTCCAACTAAACTCTGTCTAGCCCTATACCCGTCTAGCCTCATGATAGCATTGCCCTAATATGCTCATCTAGCCATATGCCTGTCTTGCCCTTTGCCCACCTAGCCCTGTACCAGTTGTGCAAAATGCCCTTGATCCAATTGTTTTTGGAAAATCCTTTTTAATAATGCCTTTTTTGCCCAATCCTGTGTCAATTCGACATCCTTTTACCTTTTTAAATGCTTTTTATGTACACCCTTTTTGTTACGGACTTAACACTGGAGCGGTCATTTTCACACAGCAAGATCAATAAAATGTACATTCAAATTTGACTATTAGTCAGTAACTGTTATAAATGGTGGTTTATGACCAAATTATGTATGGCCTGGCTATAACCACATGGTGTTCACTTACTATGAGATGAGGATTATTTGGGGAAGGCTTGTATGAAAATATATAGACTTAGTCTGTGGGGTTATATATAATTTCCCCTTCAGAAATTCATTTACACTATGTGGCATCTCTGGATGATAAATAGCTTCTCATTTGGATAAAAAAACTGTACACTGTCCAGTCCGCTCAGTGGTGTCTACATGATTCCCATTGACAGTATCTTCTGGATATGTATAGCTGTGATTTTACTTGAATGGTTGAAGGGCTGCTAATGGGAGTGAGTCTGACTATGGCCATCCTGACCTGCAGTAGGTCAACACCTGAGAACTTGTGGAATCTTCAGTCTGGGCTTTTCAATATGTATCAAGGCTATCCTTGCTAGCCGGTTGATTGCTAGTAACAGTTTAATATACAATTCTACATCATCCTGCTGGGTAACAATAGTAGTGTTGCCTGGCTGGTTATCCAAGGGAGCCCTAGATAGGGTGTCAGCTGTATATGGGAGCTATCCAGGAACATGGTTGATGGTGTAGACAAACCTCATCAGTCTCAAACAAAATCTAAGGACTCTGGGTGGAAGTGCATCAAGGGGGCATGCTGTAAAGCAAGGGTACAAGGGGGTTTGTGGTCAGTTTCTATGCTGATGTTCTTCCCAAGGATGTAGCTAGCATACATATTTCTCACATGCCCAGGTTGTGACCAAATCTTCTTTTTCAATTTATGTATTTTGAGTCTCTGTCTGGGGGTTGGAGTATCTATGGTACAATGGATCTCCAGGTGTTATCTGCCTACTGTAGAAGGACTGCTCCAAGACCATGCATGTGATGAAGCATCAGTGGAGATCTTGGTTTCTGCAGCCAGGTTATACAAGACTACGTAGCTAGCACTGTAGGCTTGGCCAATTTGTCTAATATTTGAATTCACCCCATATCAGAAGTGTTTGCTTGGCTGGGTCCACATGTCCAGCTAGGCTCATTTGTTGTTGAGTAGGTCATGCAGTGGGGGGGGGGGGGGGGGGGGGGAGAGAAAATTTGCCTAGTTAATTGGCCATGCATGCAAGGAAAATGGTGCAATCCATCATCCGTGGTGGGAGTTTTCATCTCTTTGATAAGCAGCAAGACAACTATAGGATCAACTCTTACTTCATTTTTGTCTACTATGTGACCTGGGAAGGTTATAGCTCTGATTGGATATACTTGCACTTGACAGCACTACTATACATTATTGCCTGCCTCCTGGATGCATTGTAGTGCTGCAATTGGTCTTTCATCATGTTGTTTCTAATTCGAACCAATAAGTAGGATGTCGATCATCAATTTGGCAGAGAATACCTTCTAGGCCCTTCAGGATCGTATCCATTCTCTTTTGGAAGTGCTCAGGTGCACTTGAAGGGTCAAAAAGGCAGTTTGTTAAAGCAGTACCGTCCAAAGGGTGTGATGAATGTAGTGAGGAGGTGAAACTGCTAGGGGGTATCCGCAAAAGTTTGCTGTTTATAACAAATTTGCTGAAAATGAATGCACCGGTCCTGCAAGTTGTGCCAGGTTATTAATATGTACTTTAGGTAGTGAGTTAGCCTCTTATTAGTGATTAAGTGAATGGCTTGAGGTCAACATGCATGCACACATGCAAACTGCTGCAGACTTTTTGGTACCACAAATATTTCCCACCACCACTCGGTAGGTTGATCAACTCTGGAGATGACTCCTATGTGTTTTCAACAAGAGAGCTCTTCCTTAACCTTTGCAATTGGTCTGAGAGTCAACGCCGTATACATTCCTGGCTGTAGTCAAGGTAAAAGCTCTGGCTTTGGGCTTCAGTTTTATCTCATACTCAACTTCCAAGGTACCCAGCTCCTGAAAGGCTTGGGAAACCTGGCTTTGACCTTGACCTCAGTGAGGTGTCGGACTTCCTCCACTTAGAAGGCAGATACAGGGCTTGAATGGTAGGCAGACTTAGAAATAATGTTAAATTAGTGGATGACATAATATCATACATATAGACAACCTGTCAAGGCTTCATTTTATCTCAAACTCACCTTCCAAGGTACCCAGCTCCTGTAAGAGCTTGGGAAACTTGGCTTTCACCTTGACCTCAGTGAGGTGTTGGACTTCCTCCACTTCGGAGAGTAGATGTAGGGCTTGAATGGTCGGCGGACCCAAGATTTTTTTAATTTGTGGATGACATACGTAGACTACCTGTCTAGCTGTGCATGTCTTGCATTTGTGGGTCAGATTTAAAGTTGCACAACCCAGTATTTTTAATGGTTCTCTATCTGGTCCACATGCATACATGCAGAGAATCTTTTTTGGCTTCTGCTTATAGGCTGAGATGTCCACTCCTTGATAGTTTCTCCTGACACTGCAGTGACTTTGGCTCCTGCATCCAATTTAAAGGATAGACTCTTGGCATTGCAGCTGTGTATGTCTGTTTTCCATGCTGTCTCTTGTTGGCTGCCAACTGCATCGAGGTGCATTATCTCGAGAGTATTTTGCCTCATCAGACAATCCATTTTGACAAACACATGGACCCATAACGACCTTTTTGTTGCATTTCTTTGTTGTATCCAGCCCTATACATTAGACAACCCTACCTTCATTGTTCCAGGGTTTTTAACAATTGCCAACTCATCCTTGTCATCTTTTCAACTAAAGTGAACTCTCATTAATCTGCCACAATTCATTTGGAAAAATCTTGGCAGATTAGTGAGTTTGGCAGATTATCCAAATCAATTTGCAGTCTTTTGTAATAATTCATGCACCAAAACATTATTGATGGTGGTTAAAGCAGTGGTGGATTAACGAGAATTCACTGTATTAATGGTTTAGATTTAGGAAAGGATTCCAGATATCAGAGTCTGTGAAATTGTTTATTCTTTGTAAAAAGTTAAGCTTATATACAGTATATAGCATGTAATAATGTACCTATTACTTTATATTGCACACAATTGTTCATGAAACCATATGTACATGGACTGTAAAGTGTGTTTTTTGACCATGCACAACTAATGCGTATGAAAATTTTCATAATATTGTCCTCCAACTCTCCTGTGTACAGATGAATTAAACACCTCAACTGGACAACAGCCAGCTGTCATTGAACCTGATGTGACATGTGGTCACTGCAAGAAAGAACTGAACAATCCTTACCTGTTGTGTTGTCTGCATTCAGTGTGTGCAGAGTGCCTTCCTAATATGGTAGGGGAAAATGGCCGTCTGAAGTGTGGCCAATGTGGGGACACATCTACTGAATGGAGCAAGATGTTAGAGAGCACGTGTGAAATGGACAGTATGTGCATTGCTCCCATTGCAAATGGTCCACTGGCTCACTATATTGAGGGGATGAAAATTGTTCGAAAAGTTATTAGCAATGCTCCTCTTCCATGTGGATACCAGGGTTGCCTAAGCACTGGCATGCCAGTATCTTCATGCAATTGCATTCTGTACAGACTGCTTTGCATTTCTCTGTGAGCAATGTTGCTTAGCCCATAAGATAGCACTGTCATACAAAGTCCACAAGGTGAGGACTCTAGAAGATATCCGTTCACTCAGTCCTCAGGATGTCCTTCAAATTTTCTCATCGCGGATCACCAATTGTGCGACTTGTTTACATCACAAAGGAAAGGTTCTAGGATATATATGTGTGCAGTGCGATTTACTGATGTGTGAAGATTGTGCTGGTGACCTAAAACACCTTCATAACCCCAAGCAAATCGGTACCAAATCCAGTGCAGCTAGTCAGCACACGCAATATGTAAGGAGCACCCAACAAGTAGCTGTAGTCTTCAATGAAAAGTGTGAGATGTTGGCTAAAACACTTCAGGCAAAGAGTACAACTGTGTGTGAGATGACAAAGGCCTCACTTCGTGATATAGCCTCAGAGTTTCTGTGCATTCACTATCTCATAAGTGAGCGAAGAGACAAAATTTGCAAGCAGGTGATCACTGAAGCAGGGGAGAGAGAGAGTTATTTATTGTCAAAGCTCAATTATACTCAGATGGAGAAGGAGTCATGCAGACATGCTCAATCTTCTCTCCAGTTTCTCCTACACAGTGGTACCAGTCACGATGTGATAGCTAGTAAAGATGTCGTCCGTAAATACCAATCTATTCTGACATCAAAATGGTGTCAGGAAGAGCTTGAGAGTACAGTATCTCATGTAGTGACCTTTGACCTCAACAATGAAGATGTCCTTTTAAAGGTAATCAAAGAATTTGGTGTTGTAGTATCTGGAGCCTGTCCTGCCAACTGCACAGTGGAGCCCAAGCCTGCCAGTATAAACCTAGAGGATTCTAGTTTGCTAAAATTCAATCTGAAGACAAGTATGAGTACCAATATCCATAATAGCACCAGAGTTTGGGGAGATAGAGTAGAAGCACTCCTTCGTCCTAAGCCACCTATTCCAGGTCCAGCCATTAAAGCACGAGTAGTCCATGATAAAGATGGGACCTATGATATAGACTTCCCTATCAGATACACAGGAGAATGTGAAGTATCAGTTAAAGTAAATGGGTGTAACATTGAAGGGAGTCCGTTTCATATCGCCTGTCAGCCAGGAGTACCACCTAGTCCACTCAGTATTATGCGAGATAGTACTGATCCTACAAATCATTCCTTAGAATACAAGCAATCATGTGAGAAAGGAGGGGAATCACCCTTCGCTGAACCTGATGTGACATGTGGTCACTGCAAGAAAGAACTGAACAATCCTTACCTGTTGTGTTGTCTGCATTCAGTGTGTGCAGAGTGTCTCCCTAATATGGTAGTGGAAAATGTCCGTCTGAAGTGTAGCCAATGTGGGGACACATCCACTGCCTGGAATAATGGGATAATGTCAGAGAGTGAGTGTCGAGTGGACAGTGTACACTGTTTCCCAGTACCCAACGCTCCCCTAGCTCGCTACATTGAGGGAATGCAGGTTATACATAAGGTGACAAGTAATTTTTCCATATCTTGTAGCAACAAACGATGTAGAAGCAGTGACTCAACAGCATACTGTACCGACTGCTCAAGATTCCTATGTGAACGCTGCTATGATTTGCACGACCTTGCTGATATCTACGATGGTCACATTGTGAAGACTTTGGAGGAGATGCAAACACTGGGTACTCAAGATATACACTTTCTATCCCCAAAGGTTCCCATGCCCATAACATGTCAACGCCATAAAGGAAAGATTCTGGAGTACTGTTGTGAACTTTGTAATGTACTCATGTGCCAGGCTTGTGCTGTGGACTGCAAATCCCCACATTCTCCAGTGTTTCTTGATGACAGTGTGTCTTGTCCTTTTGCCAAGGCTATTAAGATAGCCTGTCAGGCTGCTGTCTGCTTTGAGGAGAAATGTGAGAAGATAGAAAAGCAAATCCGCGTTGAAATCAAATCTTTCAATAAACTGAAAAAAGATTCATTATGCAATGTCAATGTAGCCTTCCAAAATATTGCCCAAGCCTTGGATGAAAGGAAGAAAGAGCTTGTTGCGAATGTCAGCACAGTAGCTGAAGAGAAGCAGTTTGCAATAAATTCAAGCCTCACAACAGCTGAAGAGGAGAAGACGACAGTGGCAAATATGCAAGCATCCCTTCAGTTTCTTCTAAATAACAGTAGCAGTTGTGATGGGATGGCTATTTCACGTGTGGCGCAATGTCAACAGATTGCTCTAACATCTAAATGGTTTGTTGGAGAGTTAGAGAGAAGTGTGCCATGTACAGTAACCTTTGATACCCACAACAAAGATGTTCTTTTGAAGGCTATTGAAGAATATTGTATAGTTACACATGGAGCTTGTCCTGGCAACTGCACAGTGGAGCCCAAGCCTGAAAGTGTCCAATGGAATGGCTCAGATCCTGTGACATTGACAGTGACCACATTTGATAGAGAGAACATCCGATGTAAGAGAGGAGGGGACAATGCTGAGGCCTTTCTCCATCCCAAGTCCCCCATCCCGGGTCCAGCCATCAAAGCAAAAGTATCCGATGAAAAGGACGGTAGGTACACGATATCCTTCCCTAATATGTATCCAGGAAAATGCAATTTGTACATTCACATGAATGGGAAAGACATCAAGGGAAGTGGGATTGCCGTCGATCTTGTGCCTAATACGTATTTGTCAAGACCAAGCAAAAGCAAGGGAGAACTTGGAGCAATCAAGAGATACCTTCCATACCCACTAGGCTGGTCGTCCTTGGGGTATTGCAGTAGCACCTAATGGTCACACTCTCGTTGCTGATCACACCAATCATCAGATTCATGTTTTTGATGAGCAGAAGAATCACATTAGGTCTTTTGGGGAAAAGGGTAGTGAATATGGCCAGCTATCTCATCCTACTGGCATAGCTATTGATAATGATAGTAATGTGTACATTGGAAACTCTGACAATCATCGAATTGAAGTTGTTGAAAGCAGTGGAAAATTTGTGAAGCAGATTGGACTGTTCCAGCTGTCTAGTCCTTGGGGAGTAACAGTGTACAATAACCACTTGTTTGTTGCAGATGCAGGACACCATGCAATTTTCATATTTTCCTTGGATGGTCATCTTGTACACATTATCGGAACTCATGGTAGCGGTCCAACACAGTTTAGCAACCCCTTTGCAGTAGCTATCTCCTCTGATGGGCTGATGTTTGTTACTGACTGGAATAATCACCGTGTGCAAATGCTGAGCAATGATGGCAGTTTGTCATGTTATGGCAATGTATTCAACCTATATGGCCAAGGTGTACGTTATCCGCTTGACATCATCTTTTTGGATGATAATCATTTGCTAGTTGGTGATTCCAGTAAGAATCGTGTTGGAGTCATGAATACAATGGGACAGTTGATTCACAGTTTTGAAGTTGACTCTGCTCCATATGGCCTAGCTATTGACCACAATGGAGATATCCTTGTTACACTGAATAGAGCTAAACAAGTAGCTGTACTACCGCATGATTGGTGAGAGCTATAATATTATTAATAATAATAATAATAATAATTATAATAATAGAATTAAACTATAATGTGAAAGTTACCTTATAAGTTTGGTTTCAAAATTATTTTAAGTATACTTTTAATTTTGCCAATTTAGTATTAAGGACTCTCAATCAATTTTATACTAAAAATGGACTATGTGTTCATTAATCATATTTTGTTAAATGCAATTATTAAGATAAATATTGTGATTTAGTATCATTATACGAATCTTTCTTATTACTGAAATTGTATAATATGTTTGTGTTTGTGTGTATGTGGTGTGCGTGCGTGGGTGCATGCGTGCATGCGTGCGTGCGTGCGTGCATGGTGCGTGCATGTGTGGGCATAACATGGTTCATTAAATTTTGTACAATTTGTTTTATAATTTTCACTGACACTAAGTATGTACTAACTATGACTGTACAAAATTTAAATTTTAATTATATAATAATAATTACTGTATGAACATCAATATAGCAGTAATTATTAATTGCCCTTTGATCAGCTCTTCATAGAGAGGTTCCATTTGTTATAATAAATGAAACCTCTCATTGATAACTATCCAAAGTTTATATAGCTCCCAAAATATAGTGGAAAACTCTGAATAAAGCAGACATTTTTAATTATAACATATTAAGTCTTTCTCTCCAGTAAAACTAATTAGCTATATATGTGTGGATGGTGTGAATCTTCATCAAACATTCTAATGCTATACAGTGAATTCTTGTTAATCCGCCACAATATGTTATGAAACATTCGGGCGCAGATTAACGAGTTTGGTAAATTATCCCAATCATTGTACAGTCATGTAATCAATTTGTGCACAAAATTGTTGATAGATAAATGGTTTGGTATATGGAGACATAAAGTGGTGGAGGATTGATGAGAATTCACTGTAATATTATTAACAGTGATTGCTGTCACAGAGATAGAGGTTCAACTGTATTAATTTTGTTGTATTATTTACCCTAAATTGGGAAATATTTGCAATTACATTGGGGTCAAATCTGGTAGGAAGAAAATATTCATTCGTGACAAAAAATGTCACGAGTCTTACCATATACTTTGGAAAATGTACAGCAATATTCATAATAAAATCTTCAGGATCATATATAATGGAATCAATTCACCAAATACGCAAATTTTAGTGGTCACAGCAATTTGTGTTCATGTGTACATGCATAATAATATGCATATATGTGTGTACATGTGTTTGCATTTTGTATATGCATGTACATGTGTGTGTGTGTGTGTGTGTGTGTGTGTATGTGTGTATATGTGTGTGTGGTGTGTGTGTGTGTGTGTGTGTGGTGTGTGTGTGTGTGTGTGTGCGTGTGTGTGTGTGTGTGTGTGTGTGTGTGTGTGTGTGTGTGTGTGTATGTGTGTGTGTGTGTGTGTGACTAATAGATAATTTACTTTCTAAAGTGTGTATATAGAATGCATAATGTTTACAAAATTGATATGCAACAAAAGCAATCTTTTATTGTGAGAATACTATGGCTTATACCAAACGAGTACAAGATCACATTAATAATTTTATGAGCAGTTCTCAGATGCTTTGTTTATTCGGTGAGTTGATAAATGAGGATAATAGTGCAAATCAATATACACAAATATAGCGATGCAAAGAGAAATTAATTTTGCGTGTGTACCTATTTTGTGGTGAATTTTGAGTAATGAAATTCACCAGCCAGCAAATCAGGCAATACATAATCCTCAACATTGCCAGAGATTATGCTCGACTCCTTGTGGCTCGTGTACAAGCACGGACCAGGTCCAGAAACATCCCATGGTGAAATGTGTAGAGTAGCTGGAAAAGAGTGAAATGATCTGTCCTTCCTATTGTTGATAGGCAACAGTACTTTATAAAGAGGTGCAAGAGAGAACAGCGTGTAGTCATCACAGTCGGGCGGAGTCACCTCAGCTAGTACATTCCAAAACTGGCCTAAGTAAATAAGATATAAATCACAAGCAATGTATCATTTACATATATTCATACTAGACGATGTGTGTGAATGTGTACATCATTTCTGTCCCTATATATGCATGTGCATGG
>CAUJGJ010000450.1:82500-102500 GCA_963170055.1 Halisarca cf. caerulea | reverse complement strand
TACAAAGCTACTCCTCAGAGTTGCAGCAAGAGCAGTGGGATAGCCCAACATCCGGCACACCACACGAGCATCATTTATGTCCCAGCCATAATCACACACTGTTCCCCATTCGTTGTTGAATTTGATATCTACTCTTCCACTTGCTTGAGTTTGTCCACCAACCAAACGAACAGTCAGATTAAGACTTCCACTACCATCTAATGATAAAAGATATGCATTCTACATAATAATTATATTATATTATACAGATCATCATAATTAAGTTTCAACTAACATGTGATCCTATACAGCAGGTCACCTTCAACCCTTCCAGGATTAAATTTCTTTTAAATGTTGGAATAGGAATGGGTATATGTGCATGGAGGTATGGGTGTGGGGGTGGGAGATACGAGACTGAAGGAAAGATTTGTAGCCCCACTAAAGTGAAAAAATAACCTAGGATATGTGTGTGTATGTATGCATGCCCCTTAAAGCTATAATTATCAGTTATTTTTATCTAAAGATATAATGCCTTCACCTTTTCCTAATTCACAGAACCCCATGAATCTTATTTAAATTAGCACCCAATGCATGTTTTATTTCCTATTAGCATTCATAACATGCAGAAATTGAGGAGCTTTTCTTTGGCATAATTTTATTTATAATTTAGTCTATATAGCTGTTTGATCTGTATTATAGCAAGCGTGTGTGCATGCATGTATGTATATTAATTATAATTATTATACTTAAAAAGTATGTATAATAATTATATAATACCCAAATGCACACACTGCATACAGTCACACACACATACCATTCTATACTTTTTTCAGCAGGCTCATACTTACCATCACATACAACTCCTGCGCGACCACATGACCTTTTCAAATACCCCCATGTAGAAAGTCTACAATCCTTTAACTTTTGCTCCCTTCCTAAACACTGGACACTTTGAAGCCAAATTTTTGGACCGCCAAAATTTCCAAATGCTGTTCCCACTGTAGCAATGAGAGCTCTTTTGTAACCAAGCTGATGACAAACCACTTCAGCATCCTGCATATCCCAGGAAGCATCACACACATGTCCCCATACACCTCTGAATCCAACAAGAACTTCTCCTTGTCCTTCAGTAGTGTTGCCAACCAACTTTAACTCTATATCATCTTTACTCCGTTCTTACACAGAAACATCAAAGAGAAAGACAATGTCATAATGTATAGATTCTGAAGCAATATTTCACACTATTACAATTACTATAATAGATAACATTGTCTATTTAGTATAACTATATAATCATTCTTACCTCTGCAGACTACACCTGCCACTCCATAATAATATGTGCTTGTTGATCCATATAGTCTGCAGCGACTGTTTCTCACTCCCCACCCAATATGGGTGCATTCAGTTATTTGATTCTCGTTCCCTGTACACTGCACATTATCCAACCAAATGCTTCCTGATCCAGTTCCAAAGCTTGACTGAACTGTAGCAGCCAATGCATTGAGGTACCCCAGCTGACGACACACTACTTTAGCATCGTTTATATCCCATCCAATGCCACAAATTGATCCCCAGGGGCTTGTTAGATTTAGTCTCACTTCAACATTACCTTGAGCAGGGTGTTCTCCATTAACCAAGCGTACCAAACTTGTAGAATTAGCTACAGGGGAAAAACAATCAGTATACGATGTACACATTGTGTGCTTGCTGGGATATTATTATAATAATATAAAAATACCTCTACAGTCACAAGTATTGGTTTCCTGGGAACTTGCAATGCTACAAAGAGCAAGTAGAATTCCTGTAAACAGTGTGTTCATTTTCTACATGCTTACAAATGTGTTGGTTGCAAGCTGGCAGTAGGCTTATAAAGTTTATGTTAACAATGAATATGATTACATATAATAATAATAATATATGATTACATAATATATATATATATATATATATATATATATATATATATATATATATATATATATATATATATATATATATGTATATATATTACAATGTGAGCAACTTTAAATAGATTTATTATGAAGTCAATGTGTACTAGTAGTACTTTGTGGTACATGGCATTGCCAATGATACTTGTGAAAAGGAGACTCTGCATATAAATGGTGAATAGCCAACATATATATGTACAGTTTTCTACATCACTTTGTCAAAGTATATAATAAAACCTCTATAATAAGGATATTATTAGGACCACCATTAACTGTCCTGTTTATGGAAGTATCCTTGTGTTTCGGGGTGGGGTTCATATCATTATGTACATGCACATGTCAATGTGAGGGACGTCAAATAGGATAGAGCCATGGTGTCCTGCTAAAGGAGATGGCTGCATTTCAGAGGTGTTCTTGAATAGAGGCTTCACTATAGTATACAATGAAAAATTTATCCTCAATAATAACGTAATGTTTTATTTATGGTGCATAGCGATGCATATAATCGGAGTACATTTGGTGGATAGCCTATAATAAATATTGTATACAGCAGTATTCGACATTGCTTTGTCAAATATAGATCCTCAAGTCATCAAAATTGGAAATCAGTCTTGTCAAATGACTGGTACAGTAGAACCTTGACTATCCGGGCAGCTTGGGACCAGGGGTGCTCATAACTCTGAAAGTGCCCGTAAGTATGAATCATCTAGTTTCTGTGTAGACTGAAACATTACACATTTCATATTCTTGTTATTGTTGGATGCTATCTACCAGTCGTTTTACCTGATTTTACACATGCACATATACCACATGGTACAGCTATAGACCAATAGTGTAGTCCACATTAGCTAGCTAATTACAGAAGTACATGTATCAGTATGAAAGCACTGCCCGGTTGAGTGAGGTTAAGGACCTTACTGTTGATTTTGCATCACCTATATATCTTAGTATTATTCTGCTGTTGATCTTCCTCGACCTATCTGTACAGCTGAAGACATTAAAGACATGTTAAAATGTTTAGCATAGTCACTATTCTTTCAAATTATCAAATAACAGTGTTGAGGCTATAGTAATGTCACTTAAAGGTAAGCCATTTATGCCTGAGACACACCTGAAACTTAAGCTAATGTATATAGCTCTCAGAGTACATGTTTCATACACATGTACAAGGTGAACACTCATTCTATGACTCCCTATCCTGCTGTAGTTTCCCAACAGGAGGTAGGTTGTATTTTACCTCTATAAATTACAAATATTCTCAAAATATATAGAGTTCAATGATCCACGCAATAATCTGAATCACCATCCTCACCCGAAATATTCAAGTTCCCTTATAGCCCTGCCTTACAAGGCATAATTATGAAGCCCTGCCTAATATCACTACTGCCGATGGATCGAATACAATTCACATGAAGACCACTGTCTAGTACTCGGGCAAAACACAATTCACAAAAAGAATATACCAGTACATCATCCAGCAGGCTAAGTAGTCTGGCATTGTCCATCACAATGCCTCTAAGTTAGCCCAATTAGTACGTTGTGCGTACTTCAGGATCCTATAGCCCACTATCCTAAGTCCTTGCCATAAGTACCTACAAGCACCATATCTATGCCCTTCCCGGATCTTTTTACTACCAAAGTAGGCGTGTTCCGTCCAGCTAATAAAGGGTTTGACCACCGATGGACCAATGCGGATGTCGTCCTATCAATTTGATCAGAGGGTTATAATTCGAAATTGTTTTCGAGGGTTATGTTATCCCTTCTACTACCCGTTTCCAAAGTGCTTCACTATTTATCAGGGATGACTTTGAACCAGATTTTCTCTCGTCTATGGTACTTTCCTTCGCTGATGTACAACTCCATCGTAATTTACATGTCGAGCAAGTATTCGTGGTTCAACAGAGTGGATCGTGCAATCGTGTTAGGAGCACTTCCCTTCAGAAGTCAAACGAAACAGGTATACCTTTCTTTAATAATGTCTTCGTACCTTTATACGTACAGTATTCATGATCGAGTGTGTCTTTTGCAGTAACCGCTGGACAACTGTGCTTACTCCGAGGCTTATTCCATTAGCCATATCGAAAATGTACTGATAACATACGTAGATACTAGTATCTATGTTATTGGACAGTGTCCATTAGGAACTAGAGTACAAAGGTGTTCTTCTCATGCGGCGATTGCACGGGTACTTTACAGCCTGCATGTGTAAATTATCTTCCAGTATCAAGTTGATTTGATTGATCATATTTAGACTGGGACACCCACTTAGCTCAAAGGCTACTTTTCAGGGGGCCCAGTAATTGGTTACAAATACACAATCAACACACAAACAAACATACATACTAACTAATTGTTACTGTCAACTGTTAAATCATGCAATGTTCATCATCTGTTTTGGTGGCTGTAGTGGGCCATCTTCACTCTTCTCTCTTGGTGGTGGCAGGGGGGTGCAGAGAAAAAAGGCCAAAGACACCATCAGTGGGATTGGAACTCAATCCATCCCATAACGCATGCTCTGTAGTCGCATCAGTAGCCCACTAAGCCACCAGCACCCCCCATCACCAAGTACCAGCACCCCCCAACCCCAAGTTGCTGACTGTGCATTGGGCTCTATGCACTTAGCAATGTTTTTTGTTTAAATTATGTTGAATTTGAATTGAATTTAGTATGTGAATTAATGATTTATCAGAGGGTGGATACTGGATGCCACATATAAGCATGCAACTTTTATTGATTATATCCTGGTGTGGGGGCGAATTATGGGTGGATTAAAGGAAAAAGTGTGCTGACATTTGTGATGTAGCACAGGTCACTGATATACGCACACTTTCTAATTGATGTCAAATTAATAGGGTAAGGGACTGGAACTGATCAACTCTAGATAAGGCTGTACACACCAACAGTCAACAGTGAATGGTTGCCAGGATTTAACTAATACCTTTTATGTTTTTAAATTAGTACATTCATTGGTGTGCAGTGCTTCATTAGACTATTGTATGTACCAGTGCCATATGGCATGGTGCATTTTGCGTAATTATTGATTGATTGATTGATATCCGTACGTAAGCACTTTGTGTAATCTCCCATGTGCTGGGTTTCCTTATAGATTTAGGTTCCAGAGGCTTTTATATAATATTGCACTAACCATGTGAGTCAGATTAAACATCTCTGTTTGAGGCAATGTGCTATACTGAAGACCTTTCCAGGAATTTTACTTGTCATTAGCATTGCACAATGGAATCAGATGTTACTTGGAAACATCCTATATATAACTGTATGTATCAAATAGAATTTGAAACTATTGGATATCAGATTAAACAGATGTTAACTGAAGAAAGCAGAAGATACGTACGTATGTACGTATGTACATATATTGGATTAAACAGAATCTTATGCACATTTGCCGAATGTTTAAGGCCAAGTACCAGTTAATAAATAGACCATCATCTTGTATTTTATTTGGTTAAACACCACCCACATACGTACAGTGGCACCCTCTTAAGACAAACTCACTTAATGGGAAATTTCTCTTAAGATGAAATATGTTTCAAGTCCAAAGGTAGAATTCCGTATGGATTTAAGTTCTGTTAAGATGAAATTCTTTTAAGATGAACTTTTAAGGGTGGTCCCTTAAGTTTTGTCTTAAGAGGGTTCCACCATAATTATGTACCTTTTGATTGCTACTTTTATCCAATAAAACTGTTATATGTCCGTACATACGTACTTCGTATGTACACATGTACGTATGAGTAATCAGCATGTGTATTTGGATCTTAGAATTGATTTTTTTTTGTTTTCGTATGCATGCATACATGTGTACATAATATGTTTGTACATGAGTTTCCTATTAGTGTAACAATTCTAGATTTAGGCCTGTGTAGTGTAGAAACACTTAGTGCTAGACAATGTGTTGTTTGTTGTGTTGACAACTGAAGTATAGTATTCTGTTACGGAGTGATATAGTCAAGTGTTATGACAATGTACTGTATTACGCCATAATTAAACACAGACAGGCGCAATACCTTAGTGCTTTTGTTTTATGTTTGGGACCGTGTGACAGAAGCCAGGTTGTTGAGCAAAGTAATAATGGCAGTGACAGTGTGTTCTGACATGTTAGTGTAGACAGTGACGGTAAAGTTGATAGCCACGTGTTACATTTGTATCTTACATTCTTTTGTAGCTTGTTGAAAGAGAAGGTGTACGTGGAGTCATATCTGTGAATGAACCATTTGAACTCCAATACTTCACAAATTCATCACAGGTTTGTTTGATATGTGTGTACTGTATGTAGTTCCTCGCATTCCTATAACTGGTTAGGACATTCACACTACAGACCAAATTACGTATAACAGTCGTCAATCGGCCAAAAGCCATGTTTAGTTGTAAGATGGGCGCACAGATCGTATGCACATACATACCCCCCCTTACCATCACCACCACCACCTTGCATCACTACACTGTGTTATTGCCTCCCTTGGGCACTTCCTTAAAATCTTGATTTGGCCCTTTTCTCCTCAACCCTCTGTCCCTGATCTAGGAATAGAAGAAAATACTTGCCCACTGCAGCCACCAAACTAATTGTACGTACATTGTTCACGATAACTTTTTGGAGGTGTCTGGACATCATGTCAAGACAAACTCCAGACTGTCCAGCCATTCACATACGTAGTACGTGGTTGGACATGATCATTTTAATTAGCAATCAAGTACTTTGCTACCATCTCCTTGCTATCATGTACATACGTAGTTGTAAACAAACATAAATGTGCAGATTCCGGTATTTTTATAATATAAATTGAGGTAGCAATTACCATTTACACTATGTTTCCATTTGCAAACAATGTTATTGCTAAAGTGTGAGTAAAAAGGGCTTTGCACAACTTGCTTTTATAGCACCATTGCCCATATATACAGTACCTAGAAGGGCTGCTTTGCACAACAGAACTACTAAACAACTGTTTGTGTCCTATGGCACCATTGCCTATTTAAGAGCAGAAAGTGACATACCACAAATTTGTCACCTAAGCAATGACAGCCTCCTATAGCCATGAACATATGAAGCACTTCGTAATTTTGGTAGATTCTGAGCACAGGAAGATCGTTATCTCTTCGTATCGTGATAGTAATTCCATCGTATCGTAGTCGTAAATATATTGTAATAAGTTCGTATTACGATTACGAAGTGGGAACTTTTTAATGACCTGTACCGTATATATATAGCAGGATTTTTTCAGGATAATGGGGGGAGGGGGGTAGTCACAAGTAGTATAGTGGTAGGCAGATATTATGTGCAGTATGTGGTATCATAGTTGTCTGTAAAACACATGCATGCAGTGATATAAAAATAGAGTTAAATATCAGTTGAGTCTGTCTGTGATAATGTTTTTGATTGCACTTACGTAGATCAATGTTGTATGTAGTGATACACAACTTTGTATCACTGAAGTCACTGTAAATTTCTGTTCATTGATATTAGACCTACGTACATACGTAGCTCAGAGGCAAGAACAAAAAACTGCCCAAACTAGCATGTCTCTAGAGCTCCTCTGTATTGAGCATGTGGACCTCTCTCCATAAACTTCTGATATTTAGTTTTTTGATACATTTACTGCAGTTTCCAACTAAAGCTTAACCTACGTACGTACATACGTACATACGTACATGTTTATCTGTAATTGATGGATGGACTAACACTGATACAGTACTAAACTGCATACTGTTGATATCCTAGATAGACTTTAACATCTGAGGTAGAATAGCACATCAGTTTTTGCCTTTTCTCACAAGATGTCACATTTGTCAGTGCTAATATCAACTAATTACTAATTGTGCGTACATATTGCATGTGGTGACCTATGCATTTCACTTGTGAACTGACTTTTTAAGAGTCCTTAGAAATGGCAGGATTGGTCTATTTTAAATTTTCGTGGCATGTGTGCGTAGGTACGTACGTACGTAAATGTTGCATACTACCAACCATCCCTGGTGTGGATTTTTCTTTCTTGTACCGCTTACAGAATGAGATTTAGTGTATTCTGTTACACTCATGCTAGTTTTACGTACAGTATATGAACAATGTGGGCAACAACTGTAGTTGCTGGTGTGCATTTGCCGGTTGGTCAACCCCAGCTGTCCACATACAACTGTTTGTGGGTGTTCAGATATGATCTGACATGTAGAAATTTCTGATTTTGTAATGGATTTACCTATGCAATCTGCATTGTGCAGTTTTGGCAATTACACACATAATATTAATACTTACATACGAACATATGTATAGAAATGTACACTACGTACGTACGTACGTATATGTACATACGTACATGTTGTGATGTGTGTATCAGATTGACTGGAGAATCCTTTGCCTTTAGAGCTGGTTATGGCTGAAATTCAATTAATTATCACCAAGAATCACAATTGCCATTGGTTTAAGCTTTAAATTGATAATAAGTTACATACGTATGTACGTATGTATGTGTTTGTCGATGTTACATTGCTATCAAGCTTCATAATCATTTACGTATGTGACTTAATTCAGTTTTGCTATGATTTTGTTTATCTGCAGTACATACGTATGTATGTATTTGCTTGTCTCTATGTCTAACATTTTTGTACATTCATAGTTTTCATTGTGTGCAGTGTTACTACCTATTGCATTATTTGTCGTATCTGTTGTGTTTTGTTGGTACATACATACGTACGTAGGTATATATCGTATTTGACCATATAAGGGCATGGCCCAAACATACGTAGGATGGGTTTATTTAATAGCCAGGGGTAAAAGCAGCCCAAGCTGTGTAAATGATGGCTGGGTCTCAAATAATAGCCAGGTCTCAGTAAACAAAATTGCTGCATTGATCAATTGAGGAATAACACGCAGTCAATTATTGTCAGTCATAAAACATCTGGGGTGACTCTTACTATTGTTCATCATTTGATAATATGGATAAAGACACCAAAAAGGACTTACGTAACTACGTACGTACCCTGTAGACACTACTGAATGTTTCCAACAACATTGTTCTGTAACAGGATGAGCTTTGGATTTTCTCATTAAAGCTGTAAGATGGCCCCTCACTTTGGTTTTTTATTTAGTTACGTATGTCTACCTGGCTGCCCTGCTACTTCTTTTTATGGTTTTATAGAGAATGCAGGTACGTAGGTTAATCTTAAAGGACTTGAGAAAGTTTTTTGTGTTCGAATAATAGCCCTGCTCACTTAATCTAACTCAAGGAAGGCGATATGGCAATCACATTTGGCCAGAGTATGAGTACTAATGTTTCAATGCGTTGTTGGTAAGATTGTCTGCAGTATGATAACGTCTCTCAGTATAGTCCCATTGTCTTCTAGAGCCTAATCATGTATCTATCATGGCATGATCACTGAGCTCCTACGTATGTCATGATCGCTTTGCTTTAGGTAAACATTTTTGGTCTATACCATATATACATACATACGTACATATGTACTTATTAAATCTTGTCTCCACAGAATTCATACACTGTGCTTATTATGGAATGTGCATGTACAGTACGTGTGTATGTTTGTATTGTGAATCTATGCCCTCATAGGAGTGGTTCCGGCTTGGAGTGCAGCACAAACATGTTATTGTCACTGACAGGACTGCTCCAGAAGTAGGAAGCATTGAAGAGTGTGTACGCATGATAGAAGACCTCTCCTCTAGGAAGCACAGTGTGTATGTTCATTGTAAAGCAGGGAAGGGTCGAAGCGCCACTGTAGTGGCCTGCTACCTGCTAAAGGTATGTAAGTTGAAGCATCACAAACTGTTATCCACTCGCATACATGCATATGCAGTATGCTTGTATGTACGTACGTATGTACATACGTACGTATCTCTACACTGTGTACACAGCGGCCGTACGTACACCTACACGAAGAGGTCATTCAAAGGATGATTATGTGCATTCGTTCTGAATGAATTCACTGCAGAAATGATTTACTCCGAGTACAAGCAGCAGAGAATTAAATCCTTGCGTACAACTACACGAAGAGGTAATTCAAAGGATGATTATGCACATTCGTCCTGAACGAATTCACTGCAGAAAAAATTTACTCCGAGTACAAGCAGCAGAGAATTATACATTCTTACATTCCAAGGGTTTGATTCCTACCATCTTGTACTACAATCGTAGTTCGTTTGTTATAATTCTCGTAGTTTACCTGTAGTTCGTCTGTAGTCGGCTAATGCCCTGAGTTGTAGTTCCAAATCAACGATCTGTTATTGCTCTGTAATAACGGTGTTGTAAATTCGTTATTCTGCTGTACTGTATTTACAATACGTAAAGTTTTTGTGATGCCTAATGTATACTGTTGTATGTATTTATTCCTCTGTACATATGTACGTACATACATGTATATACAGTATGTACAGTGCAGTATGTGCAAAAGTATGTACAATGTGTAATATCCAGAGTGGAGTAATTTTGGAATCTTGATCTGAAAAGAGTTACGTAGTATCTGTTATTAGACTGTACGTGTACGTATATTATGCATACCTCAAAATGTGTGTCAAAGGTACACTGTAGTGGGTCAGAGGCCAATTTTTTTCTGTATAGCAAAGTTATGCATAAATAGTTTGTTTTGAAATTGTACGGTACAAGAAATAATGAAGTTGACATAAAACAAACGTAGCGTGCTTCTACGGACGCCCTTTTTACGGACTGTTTTATGTGCCTGATTATTTTATGGGCAAATGAATGGGTACGCACACGTGAGGAGAAATCTACAGGAACAAAATCGACATGAAGTACAACTTCTTTTAAAATTTAAGCATTCAAATCAAGGTATCATCTCCGATAGGATGGATGTCTCCTCAAATGTTAATCGTAAGCTCATAGTGCAAGTGTGTATGAGACTCACAGCGAGTGCGAGACAGCCATGAGAATGCCACGCTGGCCTTAAGTCAGCATATTCAAAACCTTTTTAAGATTATTGAAGAAAATCAAACCGAAGGAGGAGAATGCCGATACATTCTTCCACGGAAACACTCACAGCTACTTATCGAGGATGTTCATACGCGGCCACCATTTTTTATGATGCGTCATATGGTATTGTACATCCGTAATTTTGTTGAATTCTTACAAAGTGTGCTATGGGCATGATTTTCACAAACAACGGACATTTTACGCCTGAAATTACAGGCGTAATTTGGCAGTCGAACGTCAACTTTATTACCGAGCATAAGCGAGGTTTACTAATTTCGTTAGCGACTTCCGGTTGGTAGGGGACTCAGATCGAGAATCCTACGCACTTAATTGGGGTATTGCTTGTAAGGCCAACATTGGAAATTTTGACACAAAATCTCTTCTCGATTGAAAGGGTATGCGACAATTAGTCCCACCGATTGGCAGGGGGCACGAGTATAGCACACAAACAAGGTGAAAACTTTCTCAGATCCTAATGGTGTTTCGTACACAATTACTAAAAGAGACACTTACTTTAAACCTAAATGATTTCCTCGGTTCTGAGATCACAAGTCCAAAATGTCCTTAAAATAACTTCAAAGACAATTAGAAACTTTGATCGGGGGCGATTTTTTATATTCCGTTGTCTTAACATAGGGTTTCCACAATAGGCGTCAAAAATTAGCTATGATAATGGCCATTTGCGCAACCATTTAATATCATGTGACATTTGTGACGTATGTACGTATTGGAGTGACGTCACCTCGTGTTTGCAGTACTTGAGCTGATATGCTTAGTCTAGCGAGATTAGGTCTGAGCTACGCCAGACTACTCTATTCTGTGTACAATCATTGAAGATACTCAAACAACAGTGTTTATGGTGTTAATCCAAGACGATTTTTTGACCCAGTTTATTGCTTAGTCCGATAAGAGGCCATGTCCTTACACCCTTGACACTGTCACCCATTTGTCTAAATGTCATTATAGGTAAATAACCTATAATGACATTCAGACAAGTGGGTGACAGTGTCAAGGGTATAATAATATAGATATAATTAGCATGTTATGTGTCATGATGAAATATGAAATATGATAATTTATAGTAGAATTATCATGCATCATTGTGAAAGGGTATATTATCATAATAATATATGTATCATTGTGTGTTTTTGGATTGAAAGGGTGACAATGTTGGATAGATAATAGTGTTGCCACGATACTCGCTATATATCGTGTATTGCGATATTTTTACAGACGATACAATACACTAAGCATACTTCATGTCATGATACAGGTACCTATCTCTGGTAGGCAGTCCTGAAGAGGCTCCAATGTAGTCTGGCGTAGCTGACCCATTCCCGCTCGGCCATCTTCGTGGACTGACGTCACCAGGCGAGCGAGAATTCTCGCCTTCCGGTGACGTCAGTCCCCGATAAAGATGGCGAGAACGCGGTCTGGACTGCGCAAGACTAGCTGCAATGCTGGTTGGTGCTTTGACCTTTAGCACAGCATTGTGGTTTCATAGCCCCTACACTTCACACCCACAGCCAATCAATCAATCAATTGATTAAATGAGTTTTAAGCATAGCAACAAAGGCACAGAATTCTTTGCCTAAACTAGTGTCACCATTGCTAGTTTGTTAGTCTCGTACCCAGACCCACTTCCGCCCGCCATTTTATTTGGGTGAGAAGGTGGGTCTGGTACTTATCTGCAGAATCCTTGGATGTGAATCTGCGGATCCGCGGAAACCAATCAGATTGCAGAGTTGCGAATATAATGAGAAAGTCACGTGTGGTCGGCAAAATGGAGATTGATTTCCCTGTATAATTTTTCAAGCTCGATTTGAGCGTGTTTAAGAGTCGGCTACTGATTTAGGTTTTAATGATTTGAAGGATGAACAGAAAGACGCAATAACTGCGTTTCTTAATGGAAAGGACGTGTTTGTCTCGCTACCTACGGGAAGTGGAAAGTTGCTTTGTATTGATTCCCAAGGTAGTAGACAAACTGAAGAAAACCTTATGTCTATCCTCAGAACAGCAAAGTATTTTCGTGATACTTTCGCCGCTTGTAAACTTGATGGACGACCAGGTAGATCGTTTCTCCAAAAGGAGAATTCCATCAACCTCGGTGACCAGCAAGGAGGCCCGGTGAGAGTTCGAAACGCTTTGATGCTGTATCCAGAGTTTTTTGGCATGGTGGCACACTCGGCAAATGTAAAGTGTTTCTTCAAAAGATAAAAATGAAAATTTCTGCCGATTCTTGAGACCATGCGCTTCGACTAAAGGCCAAAACAATTGTATTTTTGGAGGGCGGACAGATTACACCTTGTAATCTTTGTAGTGGTAGAACAAAAGGAAGAGCTTAAATCAGCAATGTGCACCGATTCCAATCTCGGACTACAGGGGCTTCCGCGCTTACGATCATGGAAGGATTGGAATACATATCACATGTAAGTCACGAGGTCTTGCGCAACTTTTACCCCACGAACATCCAAGGATTCTGCAGATAAGTACCAGACCCACCTTCTCGCCCGAATAAAATGGCGGGCGGAAGTGGGTCTGGGTACGAGACTACTAGTTTGTATGCATTGGAAGGTCTCTTATTGAGAAATGTATTTGCCCATGAACAAGTGATCAGCTAATATTTCTTTCTGATAACTCTGACTCTACCTATTTTGCAATATGCTGATATCATGATGTATTGTGATACATGTCTAGATAACAGAATATTATCGTGATACACTTCTAGCAGTATCGTGGCAAAACTAATAGATAATTATACTGGATGCAGCAAAACACATCTGTCATTTAATATTATGCATCACAATTACGCTAGGTTACTTTGTTCACAACTAGTTATTTCTTGTACTGTATGTAGTTTGATGTAGCCTATTGGATTTCATGTACAGTACATGGATGATTCTCTGAAAGACTTGAATACCAGATTTGTTGACTTTGTAGAGAAAGTAATGTTGTATTTGCAACACCTAGCCTGAAGGTTATCGTGTGACATATGTTGTACTTACGTACGTACATATATAAGGAAATGCTTGGTAACTTCTTAAAAGATGATGTTGACAGATACAGAACTTTTGCTATGAATTACGAAAAGTTGGATTAGGAATTTATTCTAATCTACAAATAGTACACCATGTTCAAAACCACTAGAGAAGCATACGTACATACATGCGTATACATGTATGTACAACATACGTACGTACGTATATCTACGTATGTATATTGTTTTTTTCCATACCAGTCTAACACAACATCCCATTGTCTCAACTTACTGTGGTTGAAGTTAGACCTGCAGGATGAGCAAGGATGTACTGTGCCACAGATTAGCAATTGCAAGACATGCTTTAAATGATTATGAATTTACATTTGGTAGAAAATGGATTGATTCCATTGGATAACCCTCCTACAAATGTAAAGTACGGGATACACGACCTAAAACGTCATTTTACCATGTGTTGCACGACATGTACATACATACGTATGCTGCTATTTGTTCAACCTTGTACATACTGCAGTGGATGTTATGATATTTATAATGTTGTATGTACGTATTTAAGAAATATTCTTTCTGCATGTCATAATGACATTTTCATTTTACACTAATAGCCATTGGGTGATGGCCGGGTTCATTTGTAGGTCCTTCAAATGCATATTCTTTGTAATCTCGCCTGGCCAGACCTGAACGTTTATGAAGAAGTGGTTAAATATTGAATTCTATTTTAGCTTTTTAGTTTTAGAGATCACTTAACTCCACCACATTCATTTGTTTGGACTCCAAATTTTCATGCATTGGGCAACCTCTAATTTGAACCTAATTGTCCTGTGAGCAACTGGCAGCAACCATTACATTTGAGCCCTCTAGACATGTATGCAAGTATTTACTGATGTGTAAATCATTCTAGCACTTTCCCCAAACTTCACTACTTACGTACCTACGTACGTACATATGCATACAGTGGATATTCTTTCATCCGCCCCCAGTTAATCCACCAAACTGCTTTATCTGCTATTATTTCTTTAAACGAATTCAAAAGTTTGTCAGTAGTATACACACACATAATCCACCATTCCACAAATCCGCTATCCACCATTACACTCCAACTCCCCTTTATCCTGGCACCTTGGGACCAGGCACTGTCCGTAACTCAGAAACAGCCGTGACTGGGAATACACACGTGCATTTTGCTCATAGAGTACAGTACAATGTACAGTATACAGGCATGTATTATTTTCTTTAATGCTTACGTATGAATTTAGTAGCAGATAATCTGCCACCTATGAATTTCGGAGATGGCAGCTGTAAAGCATTCTAAGTCACCTCAACTTATTTACTATCGTTTTTTCTCCATTGTGTACGTATATATTTACGTATGTAGAGTAGAAATTTCCAGTATGCTGAGTGTCTAACTGTATCTTAGTATTGTCTTTTGAACTTCACCCTCCAAGCCTTGGTATACTTTTTGTCTGTGATTGTACGTATGTTATGAATGACTGTACAATGCCATGAGAATAGTGGATAATGTTGCAATAAGCACTAAATTTATAATTTGCCATATCATTAATCTGCCAAGATATGGACCTAACCAATTGTGGTGGACTAACATATATTCACCATACGTATTGTTTTCCATTTTACGCTTTGCCTAGGAGTGAACAATATTGATTTTGATCAGTCATGATTATGTCAAACAGCACACCCAATCCTTTTATACTATTGAGAGTGGCAAATATCTTGTTATGTGTGTATTTGCAGTTTAGCAGATCAGAGCAGACACTTGAAAGAGGCTACGCCTGCCACACTTACATACAAACATACCTCTCACTAAGGTGGTATGAGTGTCCTGATACCAAATGGGCAATTTTATTTTCCTTTAAAGAAACATGGCGATCACTTTAGCAATGTTATTGAACTATCACTCTTCCCAAACTGTGACATGCCTACTGTATGTCTACATGCAAAAAAGTACTGTAGTTAATTGGCAAGTACATGCATGCATATGAACATACGTATGTAAGTCTCTGGACACTTGTGCAGAATATGAACATATATACGTACATACGTATGTATGTACGTATGTGCCTGCCTGACATACTCGTATATGCACATATGTACGTATGTGCACACATGCATGTACTTGCATACATTTAAACATACACACACATACACACACACACACACACACACACACACACACACACACACACACACACACACACGTGCACACAGGCAAACGTATATGTACTCCCATATGCACACAAGAATCTTAATACTGATAGTTGTTCAATTAACCTCTTTAGGAATATGGTATGCAGCCTCAAGAAGCTATTGATTTCTTAAGATCCAAACGACCACAGGTGAAGATCAACAAAGCCCAAATGGCAACAATCAACCTATTTTACAAGGTGTACATAAAAGGAGACAGTAAAGTAATGTAGAGACCTTGTTGTACATAATCACTTGGTACTGGCATCTTATTCATCTATTTATCAATATGTAAATAATAATATTTTGTGATGGATCTCTTACATTGCAAGTCAAGTTATAAATGAATTACTTTCAATTTCATTATTTTTGACTATTATTCACTGTTTGTCTATGTTCTGTGTACTGTGTGCATGGTTTTGGGATGAGTTTAATCCCCATCGGCTTTGTCTGTAATGCATACATGGAAGTACACATACGTATGCTCGAAGTATTCCCCTACAATGAGCAAGCCAGATTTAATTTATCATTTCCCCGTTGCACAAATAGTAATTACTTACATACTTTGTTTTGGTATAGGGAGGAATGGTAATACTGAGAGCCTTTTTCAGTACTGGGTGTATTCAAGTGTTGTCCTTTGTCTTCATGCAACTATGATCCAAGTTGTGTTGTTTGGTAGAAATACAGGCTTGTTGTGTGGTAGAACTTAAACACTGAATTACATACAAGTTGACATTATGTACAGCTATTAATGAACTTAGTACTTTCCTATACAGTGGAACCTATATTGTAACAATAATTTCTGCGAACAGTAAAAACGTGTCTTATAGCAGTGTGCTTTTGTGGGTCTCGTTAGATTTTTATTTATGTGAAATAACCTCCAAACAGTGGAAACCTCTACACAACAGACCACTTTTCAGATCATTAAGTGTCCATTATAGAAAGGGTGCTAATTTATTCTTGCCTGGTTGGGAGGGTCACTATACCCTATTGTGCCTATTTATAGTTCCTTTGCATGTGCAAACCAATCCCTCAAAAATGCCTAATCCTTCAGTTTAGATAGCAGATAAACTTCCCTATACAGCATGCATGCACAAGGTTACCTGTTCTCATTAATTATGAACTACAATCAGGCTTGTATGATGGACAGACACGTACATATATTATGTACATTTAGGTACGTATACTGTTTCTGCTGTCTTAATTTGATTTAGGCATATACCAAATACATGATACGATGTGTTTGTATTCTGTAGCTCACGTGCATGCAGGCAGCTAGTACTGTAGTTTCATAGCTCTTTGTACCTCGACATATACTTTATCAATAATATTATTATAATATTATAATGATGTGTTGTTTGCATCACACATTCACATTCCCATCTCGTGCATTTATTTCAGATGCACATCTTCAATTTTGTTATTTCAAGAGTTATCGGCCAATCATTTTGCATTTTGTTATTTCAAGAGTTATTATACATGTTTTCACATTACAGGATATTACTACCTGCATGGTAACTGTGTGGTGTATTGAGCCTATACACGTAAGTGAAACGTAAAAATATTTTCATTTTACTATTATAGTATTCTATTTAACACATGCATTCAGTAGGCTTACTCATCTATTATATGATGCAATGCTGAATGTCAGTGTTGCAATATACGTCCTTATGTCATGTACCAGTTAACAGTTATTTCAGAGCAAAGTTCAGACGATAGTGCATGATGTGTGCACAAGCCAATGTTTGCCTAGTCACGAGAATGATTATCTGTCACTCCCTCCGCAGGTGTGAGTCCAGAGTTCATTCCCGGCTGTTCACCCCTTTTGTCCCATATGCTGTTACAGTAACATCCTGTGATTGAACTCATGATCACTCAGTTTATTCAGTTACGCGTAAGTGATTACATGTGTACCTCTGCCCCATCCTATCCTGTACGTTTATCTGTTTATTCATGTGCAATTGTGCATACATGTATTTGCAGTATAATATATATACTATCCATAATTTTATATGTATGCGAGAGTATAATATGATGTGTACATGCAGTACATGTATGTGTATAGATTGGTGGTGTTTAATAATGACTTACTTCAAACCTTCAGGTGGTAAAGTTTCCCAATTTCACAAATGAATAAGTATAATATTATGTTAACAAAAAGGAATATGTTTTTCAATTCTGTACAAATTATTAGCATATAAGCTTGTCTATGCAGTCACTGAAGTGAGAATGGATTTAGCCAATCACGAAACTTTAATCTTGCAAAAATTTGCTTTTACAGTGTAAGTTTGCTCCTTTGGCTTGATTGATATCCATGTTCTTTGCATGCATACATCCATACACCATGTTTTACACATACACATTTCCAATGTACATACGTACATTGTGTCATACCATGCAGCGTATATGAACCAGATATTGCAGCACAGTGGTATCAGAATGTAATGCAATACATGCTAGTATAACAGCAGTGTAAAATAACAACAGGTTTCTCGGCCAATCATTATGCATTTCTGCTGGTAACTATTACCTTCAGGCAATGCAAAGTACATGGTCCAGCTTTCATATTCAGAACAGTATACGAGCTGTTGTCTCCATGGTTGCATGGTGTTTGTACACATAACATCACTTGATTGTTCACCTTGTCTTCTCATGGTCGAACATATGCAGCAAAATACATTGTTAGTTGTTGTCAGCACTCCTACATTCAAGTGTCCTGCAACCGCAAACTACTCATTGCATGGATGTGCAAACATATTTGCAATACTGCAGTGCAGTTGCAAGGGTTGCAATCTGTCCATGAAAGAAAGCTAGCTACGAGGTGAACTACACACCTGAATGTGGCTCCAACATTCTTAATATGCAATGTGTACTTGTATTTAAGCAACTAATATGTACACTTTTTAGTGCAATTAGTCAAGCCCTAATGTATGGGCGACCATTTTGTTTTTGCATCATCCCTACATATGGAGTATTACCATCCTTCATAACACTAACTTGCAGAGTATGTATGTACAGTACTATACATATTCATTGCATTGTACTTATATGTATACGTTTCCCTCAAACTGAAACCTTGGTAACTTGGGGCCTTCTCCGAATGTGATATAATTATATCCTTAGTAACCCCAAAACCTCTGTTAGCTCAACGTTAACATCATCATGACCATGCACAATTTGAGAGATTTCACTGCAATACTGTATCTGTTCTAAGAAGATCACTTATTGGCTGATGTCACCTTCTTATAAGTCATCACTTGTTCATTAACACCACTGATCTTTGTCGGTAATTGGATATTGTAACCATTATACCACATTGTGAACAATATTCATACAACAAAATCATTAACATATTTATCACCATAAGTGTTAAGTATGTACATTTGTTCCTTAGGTGTATGAATTATACAGCACATCTTGTGATTGCATTAACTCCTCCAGTTTCTCAGGATCAATCTTAACATGTGTGTAATATGTGTTCAGTGCAGTAAATACCAATACATCAGTGATCAGACACTTTCTGTACAAAAATATGGTATGGTCGGACATTTTGGAATATTGATCAGATGTATTATCCAGACTATATGACACCATATTAAATGTTTTGCCTGTTTAGTTTGCAGAGTATTATTACTATATATTTATTTTATTGCATTGTATTCGAAATGTAGCCCTTAAACTGCACCCTTGGTAGTCCAGAACCTTCTCCAAATGTGATGTAATGATGTAATGATACAATATCCTTGGTAATCTAGAAACCTCTATTAGCTCAGCATTATCATGCATGACCATGTGCTATTTTGAGAGGTTTTAGGGAAATACTATATATTTTATGTATACTTATGTATGCTTAGTGTACCGTGACTCATTGAGTGGTGTTACCTTTTTATAAGTCATCACCTGCATGAGTTACCACTGAACTTAGTT
>CAUJGJ010000450.1:50000-80000 GCA_963170055.1 Halisarca cf. caerulea | reverse complement strand
GTACATATATATATATATATATATATATATATATATATATATATATATATATATATATATATATATATATAATGCTGTTGAAGGTTGACATTTAATTTCTTTAAATGTTGATTTTCATATATCATAAAGTGAAAATAATTTTTTAATAGTATACTCTCCATGCTTGCTGTTTATGCTTACCAAAATGATGAACAGCATTGGTGCTACGAAAGCTGCAATTATACCATCTTCAATTGGGAGCCAGCAGCTGCACATTGAAGGCAATATACACCATGTCATTCTCAACATTCAATTTACTACTACGCATTAGTTATATCCTGTCCAGGTGTGCTGCAGCACAAATACAGTATTGATTGACTGAGGCTGAAGCCCAAGGTCATTATCACTGCATTCTCTGCTGCTGCACACCAGGACAGGATATAACTAATTATTTGTACCCTGGCAACTGTTCACTGTTGACTGTTGGTGTGTACAGTCTCATCTAGAGTAACTGTTGATCAGTTTTAGCCGCTTACCCTACCAATTGACATCAATTGACATCGGTTAGGAAGTGTGCATTTATTAGTGACCTGTGCTACATCACTAATGTCAGCACACTCCTTTAATATCCATCCATAATTCGTCCACACACTAGGATGCAACACTATAATGCATGGGCCCTCAATATCCTAGCAGCTGCAGGTTGGGCCAAATTAGTTGGCACAAGTAAAAGTAAGACTGGGAATATTATAAACATTACTATAGCACCATTTAAATGTGAGTAACATATGTATAATATTGCCTTATGAAATAACTACTTACCCTCTTATTTTGTGGTAGTCGGGATCTTCCTTTTCATATGATGCTGGTATCCGATACAAGTTATGCTTAGCTGCTACTGAAATACCAGCGATCACTGCTGGTGTGACTGCAAGTCAAGAGAATAGCCCATGCCAGGGTACTGATTACCCCCTCAACAGATAACAAATATTATTGTAGGAACACTCACTCCAACCGATGATGGAATAGTACAACAACCACTTTCTCTTGTTGATGTGAAAGACAATGACAGTCATCCGAAAGATATGAATTCCTTCACACAGCATCCAACAGAAAAGAGCCAGAAAGAAGTAGTGCAGGAGACAGGCTACTACTGCACAGCCAATCTGTGTTACAAAAAATGATCATAGCAAGTAATTTGAGTTAAAAACTAATGGGAGCTGCCGTCCCACATACTCAAATACCTTGTAAAACATTAAAAGTGTAACTGAACAGTCATTGCATGAACACAATAATTGTTTTGTAAATTTTGACAATATTGTTTTGAAGAGTTGTTAATACAGTACTATGCACTACTCTTCATACTTTACATAATTCCTCTATTATAAGGCTTTGAAATTCCTTCAAGTACATATTACATAATAGTAAAACCTGTCTTAAAGACCACTTGCATAGAAAGACCACCTACTGTCTGCAGAGACCACAGTAGCCTGGCTCATTGTCCACTTCAGTGTTACTAAAGCACCTCCGCACAAGGCCCACTTGTCTTCAGAGACCACAAATACTTGGTCCCCAAAGTGGTCTTTATATATATACAGATTTTACTGTATATAACAGCGTACACATATATATATATATATATATATATATATGTATATAATAATATATTATATTTGTGTGTGTGTGTATATTTCAATCCCAGTTTGTGAAAGATCAAAGGAAAAACTGGGCATGTATGGTAGTTATCCCCCGGGTAATAACTACAAGGTATTAATCAATAGTCAATTTGGTGTTAATTAAATCAATAATTGCCAATTAGGTCTACTAAATGAAAATCAATTTGCATGGGATATAAGTAAGTTATATTCCGGTTCACTAGCATGATATCCAGGTCATTGCCCGCGACCTCAGCTTCGACTCTGTCTTGGGCGATAACCTGGATATCATGCTCGTACCGGGATATAACTATAACATATATATATATATATATATATATATATATATATATATATATATATATATATATATATATATATATATATATATATATACTATCGGACAAGTGTTACATATCGGAGGTCCAATTAAAAACAGACATTATACGTATAAAGCAAACTTTACAATTGCAATATAATATTCATTTCGTATTGATAGACAGATCTGCATGTATGACTTACCTTGGAATTTACAGCTGTCTGAGTTCCAGCCAGAAATATTTTTAAACCAATTGCTAGTGCTATGCACATATTCAAGTGAACAAAGTTTCCTATTTGAGATATGAGCAGTTTCCTGAATGGAAATCAATAAAGTGTCTGAAATTCATAAGGGAAATTTTAATTGACAGTTGTATTAGCTGAATCACACAGAATGAATTGATTATAAGTCAATACCTTAAACTGATGAAGAAGATGATTGTAATGAGTACTGCAACCAGTGATATTGAGCATCCAACGTATGTTGCAATGGACAATGCAAGAAGATGATCAGGAGAATATTGCTGCAATAATAGAGTTACCAATTGAAATCAGTTATCAATCCAATGTAAATACATGCATAGCTGTTTATAAAGGCAATATGCAATAGGCAACTATTCTAAGTTAATAATTATTATTAAACATGTCAAAAAAGTTATGAATTATCAATACTGTTGTATAATGTACTACTTACATTAGTTGATCCTGAAACGTCCACAAGAATTGCAAAGCTTGTGAGATGTGTACTTTTACAGACAATGGAATCTTTCTCAATAACTGTTGTCAATCCTTTGTCAGACCAATGACCACTCCTATATATATGTGCATGAAAACCAAGTCTGAAGATGACCCAATTTGCCACATGCACTAAACCTGTGCACATGCATGATTATACATGGCAAGACCAATGATTAGATAACATCACAGTCAATACAATCTACTTGTTTGTATGTAATGCTACTTAATGTTGACATCATGAGTATACACATTGTGTATTACATTATATATAATAGTATTATACATTACTATATACATGTATCCCTGACATACTGTACATAAAGTTCTTTATGACTAACGTTGACATGTCTTCATCAGATGTGAACTCCCAAAATACACATCTAGCCATTCCTGCTGAAGCCTAGCAAGTAGAAATGCCCCTGTAAATCACTGCTCATGCTCAATTGATGATGATGAGGACAAACTAACTTCCATTGGAAATGTTATTTCAACTGGTTCATTCAGTAGAGAAGATGAACCTGCATCAGGTGTTCCAACTTGACTTGATATGATTGGTGATGCAATCCTTAAATCACAGTCATTTATGTTGCCGCACCTGTGTAAGTAAACAAATTAAAAAAAAAATCAATGTGAAGATGCCTGAATGTTTAATTCATTTACATCATCAAGTTAGAATTACGCGCATTCATTGCTATAATATATAATTGTCAAAATTAAATAACTCACAGTTTTATGATAATTATATGATTATTATACAATTAGCACAAGATTCACTCTTTTATCATGATATAAATTTTGCACACAGCGAACATTGTTCATAACAAACGGAATTTACCACATGTATCAGTGTCATGCAGCAGATATCCATACAAGCTCGTAATAATTATATTATCTGCAGTCCAATGTACACATAAACTCACATGTTAGTACTGAAATTTCTGGAACTATTTTCCGTAGCGTGTAAGAATCCTGATAGCCCATCAATTTGCATGTTAGTGATTTCCACAGCTGTGATTTATAGTAAATTACCACATCCATTAATAAAATAATTAATTGTAAATTTGGGGGATCACAGAAATTTTTCACTGTGTTGATTGTAGATTAATGAGTCTTTAAATTATAATTTTGTGTTACCGTTATGTATGATATGTATGGCAAATGAAGTAGTTAATGGACATGATTATACATGCAAGATGACATCATGAGCACACACACACACATGTGCAATACATTCATGTATGTTGAATATTACACAATAATATATACATAATACATAATATAAATTGCGCTGACAGTGAATACTACATACATGATGAAAGCCAATAGTTATAATGTTTTATACAATATTCATGACTGCATGTTTGTTTGTGAAGAATACAGATCTTGTTTCCGTACAATGGCATGTAAAAAATTAATGTAGAACAAAGTGAACGCACCTTCACCATTGCCTCTTTCATCCAGCAATCCTTTGGGAAATTTTATTGATGGTTGTTTCATACCACTTTGAGCAGAACCGGTAAATATGACTCCCCGCTTAGTAAGTTCACTGTTCAAATCAATAATCCCTCCATTCACAACTATAGGATAACATAGGCCCAACAAGTGAAAAATCTAGCAACAGTTTTAACAAATTAAATTTCAGTTTCTGCATGAAGTTGTACTCTACCTATGTTGTCCAGATGTATATCAACTTTCTCGGAATTGTCATTAGATTGATGTTGCAGGTTGTTTGTTAGAGATTGAGCTATATCCTCTGAATTCTTCAATAGTCGTGCAGCAACATGGCCATTTATATTTATCTGCAATGGATAGATGCATGCATGCATGTTCTAACATGTAAGACTTGCACATTAATTGCAGTACTGTAACAATTCATATTGAGCACTAATTACTTACGGAACTCAAGGAATTCCATGCCTGTGTATGTTGGGAATCGAGAATGCTGTCCACCAAATGGAATGTTTTCTATTAATTTAAGTATATAATATTATACAAAGCAAGTCAACAGTTAACATTTTAGTAACCTCTTTCATGCAGATAAAGTAACAGTAGATCTCTGTACACTTGGTAACATATGTATATATTATATATTATATATATATATATATATATATATTAATTTATTTATTTATTTATATATAAAACATACATCATAACGAGAATACAACAAAAACAACACTCAAAAGAACATCAGAAATCGTCCAAGTCAATCATGTCAATATCACTTAACATTGAACCTTGAATTGCCACAGCATTCCCTCTCTGTACAGCTACTGACAGTCGCTGAATGAGGTGCTGGAATGACAGGGCATTGCCTGAAATACTGCGGAGACGGCCAGCAAGATCCTTCAAAAACCTCAAGGACTTGGTTCCAAAAGCTCCTGTAGTTTCCACTGCAACTGGCACAAAGATGTGTGTCGGCTGCAAGTGGCAGTACAGTTCCTCTTTCCTGGACTCAGCAAAATCTGCCACCGCCCCTGTGTGACTGATTGCCAAGCGACGGTATGTTTCCGCAAAGGTATCGGAACAAGTGACATCCCAAATGAGTGGGCGACCACAGCTCCAGGGCATCATTGTGACACCATCAGGGCATTTCCCGTCAGACCGTGCCAGACCATGGGGTTCCTTCTGGGAAGGAACACCAGCTGCAGACAAGGACAGGTGGACAATGTCATTTAAGGCATTGTGACGAGGATGTCGACCTTGGCTTTTAACACAGCTGAGGCCGTGAATGGCGAACTCATCAACTGTAGCACCGCAGTGATGGCAGAGATGGGGGCGGCAAAGGGGAACACCAAGACGAAGACCGACACAAATCGAGATAGTGTCGTCATCCATTCGGAGACCCAGGGAGGAGACTGGGGGGGGCATTTAACCAAGCCCCAGATTCCTTGGAAGCAGCCCCCAATAGTCTGGCCCGGGATACAGGACTTGGACTTGTGCTGACCAGATGCTCAAAGCAAGCGTGTACTTTTGGGAGGTCCCAAGCCTTCTGTTTGCCTTTGTTAGGACTTGATGGAGGAGACAAATTGTCGCCATTCCAATGAGCCAAGGCGAGTCCAACATCTGGGTAAGATGAACTGTGCATGTGTGATGGGAGAATCTGCCTGGTAAGAGAAGCGCAGCCAGCAGCTGAGGCCAAGAACGCAGAAGGAGCAAGCTGGACTGCACTCCTAATATATACCAATGCCACCAAAGGAGACAGGCAGGGATGACTGGAGCCATGCACGTTCATCAGAAAGGTTGATGTTAAGGACTGCTGTGAGTGTGGAACGCAGAAGGCAATCAAAATCCTGTAACTTGGAATATGAGAAACATGGTGATGATCTCAGCAAGTACAAGACTTTGGGTATGGCGAAAGAATGACGAAGGAGAAGGAAGGCATCATGTCTTTGGAATTGGAGGAGTCTCTCACCCATGACCCTGAGGGCATCAATTTTCTTAGAAAGAACAAAATCCACAGAAGCAAGGGGGCCGATGGGCGCACCAAGAAAAGTGGCATCCCTGGATCTAACAAGCGAAAGCTCTGTAGACTGAGGATGGTCATAATCCTGGTGATCCTGACAAATCAACTCAGACTTGTTCAGATTGAGATGGAGGCCGAAGCCCGCTGCCTCGCTCTGAATCAGACTGATATCATCCATGATAGCTGAAGAAGTACCTCCAATCAAACCATCATCAAGGTAGAAGATTCTCAACTCAGATCCTAACTTCTTTACCAAGGGGTGGATCACAAGACAGAACAGGAGGGGACCGAGAGGATCACCTTGCTGCACTCCTTCTTGAGACTGCAAGATGGAATTATCGAAGAAGAGGTTAGAGGAAGCAGAATAGCAACTGTAAACAAAAGGGTACAGCTCAGGGATGTGTTCCAGTACCGCCTCCAAGACCTTATCCCTCCTCACAGAATTAAAGGCATTCCTAAAATCGAGTTTCACCATGCCATAATCAGCTGGAAGGTCCATAAGGTACTGTGGGGCACTATGAATAGCAGCTTCAGCTCCCAGAGGGGTGGCATACCCCAGCTGTAAGGGAGAGAGAATTGTTTGCATCTGGGAGACCACTCTTCTACTAGCCACCTTAGCCACTACACGCCGAAGGGTACATCCAATAGCGATATATATATATATATATATATATTATATAATGTGATGTATTAGTATATAGTGCTGTATAAAATTAACTCAGTTACACTGTAATAATAATATAATATAATAAGACAAAGTGTAAAAGTATATAGAGTATCTTAATGGGTTATGTACCACCCATGCAAATCCTCACCATTCCTTGCTGCCTGTCACTCTGAAGCAAGTCTGTCCTTCCAGAAGCTCTACATGGATAACAACATAATATACTGAACATAGTAGCAGAGAATCTTACCTCATAGGTAGAGTGCAACAAACTCTGATACTGTTTCCACAAATGTAATAGCAGCTTCCAGATCCCGGGGAAATAGAGATTCAGAATTATTAGCCAAGGTATCAGCTTCAGATGATAATGAAGATGATGTTGCTAAGAAGAGGTTCCTTTGATCACTCAGCAGAGGTTGGATGCCTCCTTCCATTGCAACTGGAGTGTTTACTGTCGATTTTCTAAGCTCATTGATCTACAGGATTTAGGATACTCGATCCATTCAAGATCACATGCACATACATATAACAACTGTTTAGTCAATGAACTAATAATATACTAATTATGATAATGCTTAATCCGAGACTCACTGTAGAACGTGCTTCTGCAAATGCCTTGGATTCACATTCAGTGACATTGGAAAGTTCCCACAAACCTCTTCCATTGCAAAATCTCTTAGCCAACCCAATATTAAATCCTGCAGGTTGGCACATTTTCATTTCAGTTGTGTGTGTGTGTGTGTGTGTGTGTGTGTGTGCGTGTGTGCATGCGTGTGTGCGTGCGTACGTGTGTGTGTGTGTGTATGTGTGCATGTTACACTTGAACAATTCGCCACATAATATTATTATTGTGCGCACACATGCACATTAACCCCCACACATGGGCACATGTAACCATGCATGTAACTATGTACCAATGTGCATACATTCACACACATTTGCGCCAATGTACACACATGCATACCCCATACATGCACGCACATGCATATACACATGTAATTACACACATTCATAATTATAGTATTATAATCACATATATATATATATATATATATATATATATATATATATATATATATATATGTTATAGTTATATCCCGGTACGAGCATGATATCCAGGTTATCGTCCAAGACCGAGGTGAAGCCGAGGTCACGGGCGATGACCTGGATATCATGCGAGTGAACCGAGATATAACTAACTTCTATCCCATGCTAATTGATTTTCAATTAGTAGACTTAATTGGCAATAATTGATTTGATTAACACCAAATTGACTATTGATTAATACCTGGTAGTTATTACCCGGGGGATAACTACCATACATACCCAGTTTTTCCTTTGATCTTTCACAAACTGGGATAGAAATATATATATATATAAACTATATGTATATAGATACAACTGCATATTACTCATTGAAACATATCATATACCATTAAATGTTGTTCTCTTCCTTGAGCATCTCTGTATACTGTAGTCACAAGGCTTTGTACTAGACCATATTATGCCAGACTCAATGGATTCTGGACAGTTATCAGCAGTAGAGGTAGCTGTCAAGAAATTCAGAAATGGGAAAGGTATGAAATTTCATTGCATATGTATTCCCATTGAATATAATATGAAAATTTGCTCCATTAGTACATACGTGTGCACGCAAAATCTTGTTTGTTTCCATCATAAGTGGTAGGATGTGGGTCCTATTGAAATCACCAGAATAAGCGAGTGAGAATACAGTGAGAAATATTTTTATCAAATTCAGTAAGTTTAAGTTATTATACATATTTACACTGTGACAATAATTTACTTTGAAGTCAGGAATGCCATCACCATCTGTATCCAAAGAACACTGTTTCTTACCATCAATGATGATGTCGGTGTATGGATCATTGCACTGCCAAACAGAACAGAATATGGAAGATCTATATACATTGTGACAGAAGATGGTAGGGGTCTAATTAAAATGAAATACAGTTACTAATAGGTGAATATATAATATATTATTATGTGAATTACAGATACATACTATATAATATACAGATTGCTATAGGTAAATTATAAAATTTAATGATAAGATAAAAATTTATGGATGCACATTGTGTATATATATACATTGATTCAATATCAGGTTCAACTCACCAAGCAATCACCTGCCTTTTGGCAACTGCATGCAGATATCCCAGGTCCAATGCATAATCCTGTCAGTTTTACATGATTCACAGCCATTCCATCACAAGGACAATATTCTGCAAATTATGCATGTAGGTAAAATGTTATGATACTTCAGCAATAATATACAATACTAAATAAAATTGCTTTTACTTGAAAAGTGATTTTAAGAGTTAATAGATGGCACGAACCTGACAGACTGAATCCATAAGCAACAGGAGTGCTAGAAAACAAACTATCATCAAATACTGCCGTTTCAATTGCTTTCACAGCACCCTCAGTAGAATTCTTAGATGCATCTGCTGTAATTGATAGTGATGTGATACGGTCAGTTACTGGAAAATAGGCCTGCAATGTTAACTTGCTGAGATTGTGGACACTGGCAAAATTCCCTAGCTATAAAAAAGAACAACTATAAGATACCGTAACAGTACTTTGTGGAAATTCATAGAATACAGAATGGCATATAGTATCTCGAATATATCATGTCAAGTACTTATCACCAGCAAATACTTAAAGTTTGAATTTGTTAGCTAATTTATATCATGCTCAATACTCACACAAAACATATACCATTACAAAATCATATGAAATTTTGACATTAATTTGTAATATACCTTCTGCAGAAAAATTTCTGGCATATTCATGATATCATTCACTGATAGGCTGACATTCACTTCAATAAAAAGAACACTTCTTTCTGTAGTGTTCTTGAAGGTACATCCATTAAAGTTAACTGGTTCCCACTGCCCATTAGTGTTACATCTTCTTCTTATCCTGGAGAAATCACTGAAGAATGGGTGAAGATCTGCACAGGGGTAAGACACTTCCAAGGCATGGGATGTCCTAGGCCACTGCAACCCTTTATCATAGTCAGGTAAGCAGCATCCTTCACACGGGTCCTAAAGAGGACAAGGGAGTCTGCATTAACAGTATAAGCTAAGCACTAAATCAAATCAGTCAGAGTATTATAAAATTATTATAATAGTTACAATCCTCCAATTTTCCAGCCCCAGTGTCAAATGCCTTGGAAAAGGAGATACTAATCAGTTACTTTGCTAGGCATGTCTCAATTAAAGGGGAATTAATACACAGTCACATGTAATTGTGGCTGCATGGCTCATTGCAATCATCTTGATGGGAGGGAACAGTATATAATTAGCTATCTCTATCTAGGCTAGTACTGTAACAATATTGCTAAGGGCTTGAATCTATTAAGGCATTATCAAAAAGGATTCTCCAAAAACACTTGGAACAAGGGTAAGTTGCACAACCGGTACAGGGCTAGATGGGCAAAGGGCAAGACAGACATAGGGCTAGACGAGCATAGGGCTACACATACATAAGGCTAAACGGGTATAGGGCTAGACAGAGTTTAGTTGGATTGAGTGCACACTGTGCAAATTCCTACATCCCACACGTGCAGCACATTTTACGGTATATATGCAGGTGCTGCGGGATGTAGGAATTTGCACAGTGTGCACTCAATCCAACTAAACTCTGTCTAGCCCTATACCCATTTAGCCTTATGTATGTGTAGCCCTATGCTCGTCTAGCCCTATGTCTGTCTTGCCCTTTGCCCATCTAGCCCTGTACCGGTTGTGCAACTTACCCTTGTTCCAAGTGTTTTTGGAGAATCCTTTTTGATAATGCCTTTTGCACAATCCTGTGTCAATCTTACATCCTTTTACCATTTATAAATGTTTTTATAAACCCTTGTTCGTGCGTTTTTTCCTTTTAAAGCGAAACGGTTGCTTGAATAGTTTTCCACTGCAGTTGAGAAGGAACACGATCAAATCTTGTAAGATTAAGAAACTAGAATCTATTCAGTTACCTGACTAAAATCAATTGATGTACCCATCTAGAAACAAATGCTTGAACAAAAAGAGCGCTGAAGTCGACGATCATCGAAGTACAGGCCTTGTGTACGTACGCGTACGTCTAGTCTCGCGTAGATAAAATTCCTAGCATGCATGAGACATTGCTCAAAGCACATACTGGAGCAGAATTGGGTACTCCATCACCATCTGTGTCCAGCCAGCATGCTCCGTCATAGTGTGTGTATACACCTGCACACTACAGCATGAAAGATATGTATTATAGTTTTATAATTCATAATTATTAAGCATAATATCATTATAACATTATCCTTAGATGTTGGTACTCACTGAACATGTCCTATTTGATGCACACCTACAGGGTGACCTGACATATTCTGGAGCATTGCATACATTCAGTGTATACAATGTATTGCTAGAAGAAGTGAATGTTGATGGACACTTGCATTTTTCTATTAAATTTGAGAGAATATCAAGTAAAAATTTAAATTATCATTGCATACACATGTAGGAAATGCCTATCAGTTAGTATGTATAGAGTGGAAACTCATTTTAACAAATCACAGGGGACACAGAAAATTCTTCTTCATTATATATTATCAGAAATACACTACAAACAGTTACACTTTCACGGTAGAACTTTCACTGGGCCACATGTGTATCTTCACTATAATAATATCATGCAGAATTCCCAATAAGAAATTTTGTTATAACAAATTTCTACTGTATAGGGTTTTATGTGTTTATATATAGTACTGTGCAATCACTGTTACTATTATATACAGTAGCTATATTATGAGTGTATGCACATGGTGTACTCGAACTAATTCATAATGTATTGTTAACAAGCCCGTAAGCAGAAATTTGTCAGGGGGGGAGGTTCTTTTCCCTGATACATGTGGGCATACATAAATTGTCTCAAACTGAAAGTACGCATTTACAACCATTGGTGTACTTATTGTTTTTTTACATAGAGGATTGTGCTCATCAGGTAGGTTACAGACTTAGAATAGAGGTACTTCTCTACCAAAAATCTCGAAGTTTCCTAGGAAATGGGGGTTCTTCTGAACCCACCGAACCCCCTCCCCCCCTGCCTACGGGCCTGGTTAAGGTTAGTGTAATCAAGTTAATGTAACAGTTAAATCACCAATGTAAATGAAACAGACTGATATAAAATATATATCGAATATATAAACATAACATATATATATATATATATGTTATGTAAACATATATATAATATATAATATTATAATTATATATCAGTACAACAATATTATTATCATGGTAACCAATATATACGGCTGCATGGCCACTGTTACATCCAAGTCTGATATTGCACACATTATACAAACAAATAAGAAATACATATATTACCTGAAGGATTTAATACCAGTTTCTCTTCTATGGTGGCAGTGGTGCTGATACCATTCACTCTGAAGTGTATGTCTTTCAGTGCCATCACCTGCCTCATAAAACTGCTACTAAAAGCAGACTTTTCAGCTGCAACATTGAGAACTGTGGCATTATGTATGCTTGGAGCTCGCTGATTGTAAAAGGTTATATTTAAATCAGCAGTTCTTAGAACAGACTTTAGTTGAGTGGTAATCTAACATAAAAATCAAAACATCAAATTGCAACCCCAGTTAGTTAATACAATTGTAGATAAACACAGCTATACGTTGTACATATTGTATATCTATATACCTGCAACTGCACAATCTCCATGTCATATTGTGAAATTGTTTGATTTAGCACAGCTGAAAGTATCAAAATCTCTCTTTCTTGATAGTTAAATGTACAATTTGAAATGTCGGCTTCCCATTCCTCATTGATTGTGCAAGTCCACTTCATCTGTCCTTCAGGATTGAACTGTGGATGAAATGAGGTGCATGGGGCAGTGGTACTGCTACCAACATCTGACTCATTCCTCAAAGGAGCAATGGGGCAACCTGAATTAATTCAACAGCATTAGTTATATAACAAAATTAATAGCTATACATAATACGTATGTATTGGATAATTCCTATAACTACTATAATAGCTTGAGCTATATAAGTATAATATTATAATAAGTAACTTACGTATATTATAAAAGAGTTCACTTTATTAAATAATAAATATAGATTTACTGACCTGGTCCAATTGTAACATTGCTACTAGCAGCTATTCCTGGGTGGCTTTGTAGAAAACATTTGTAAATCCCTGAAAGATGACTAAAAACCCTCTTCACCTGCAGCACACTGGAGTTATTGTCCTGAAAAATGGTTAAATGAGTTTTTTTGATTGATGATGATAAGTCCTCTACAGCTGTTCCATTAATACTCCACTTTACAACAAATTTGAGCAAATTAACGTCATGGAAAGTGCAAGTTAGGTTTATGGTACTGCCAGGACCATATTGAGCATTCTGTGGAAGGTTTGTTATAGTCACACGTTCTTCAAAGGGTACTTCATCTATAGTAGCACATACAAACTAATAACAAAATTATTTTGGACATTAATACATAATATCTATAATGTCAATGATGCACCAAATCATAAATAGCAAAAAGGAAATTGGCAGTTTCTAGTCAATTTCTATTTGTACAATATTATATATCTATGTATATATCTATATATATGATTTTATGTTTTGTGGCAGGTGTGTGTGTAGCTAGTTATGTCTAGCTTTCCAATAGCATACTTTACATTATTGAAACAATTATAGTGTCATAACACATACATGTATAGCAAATTTGCTGGTTTCATTATAATAATTTACAGCATAAAATAGTTTGTGTATGATGTAACAAGTATTTTATTATATAAATGTGATTATTATGTAGAAAAAACGATATTTCTTACCATTGCAGGTCACACTGGCCATCGTGTTAAGGTTACAATGCCCGTAACGGAAGTATGCAATTCCCCATCCATCATGGGAGCAATTATTGATGCTCCTTTCAGTACCAGTGCACTGCAAATTCCTCAGCCAAACTCTTCCTGTCCATCTTCCATACTTAGAGCTGTTGGAATAAGACCTAGCACCAAAGTAGCCAAGCTGTCTACAAATGACATGAGCATCATTTATATCCCATCCAACACTGCAAATTGCTCCCCATGCTCCATTCAGTCCAACTATCACACGGCCTTTGAAGTTTTCATCATTGACCTTACTCTCTAGCTTTATTTCAATTTCAGTGTTATTTCCTAATAAGGAAATTTAATTTTTGATAAATCATAATTTTATATGAATCATACTGTTGCATACACATAGTGTATACATTTTAGCATTAATTTATAATTTATATTTTGCTTCACCCATATTTTTTATTATAAGTTCCCTGTGGTTGCATACATTATTCAGACACTGAATTAAACATTGTACTTTACTGTGCATGCATTGTCTATTATTGTCACTAGAAAACAATAATTATTAATGTTAGAGTTGGTACAAAGCTGAATCATACTAACAAACAGTATTTAAAAGTACATTGTTTGATTGAATAAATTGTGCAGGGGTGAATCAATAGTTACGAATTTAACATTTTCACTCTCTTTATTCAGTCCTACCAGTGCCTGTAGTAGTGAAAAGGAACTGTCCTATATACTAATACAAATGACGCAATGCTTCCAAATAGAGTTATATACTAAAGATTAATAAAATGCTTTACAATCACTGTGAAACTTACACGTCATGCGGAATTTATGGTTTACTATCGAAGTACACTGAGTGTATCATTATTGCAATTCGCAAGTCTATCTCGACTATATACTTTAACATAATACAGCTCCATAGAGCTGTCACACAACTACCAGGCTGCATAGGTCAACCTTTAAATTTCTCTCTTCAAAATTCTACTGTCATAATCTTATATACGTATATATACAAACTCACTTAAACAAAAGTACTTAATATTATAGGGATCTATTATATATACACAATGCCATTTGCTTGATATTTTAGTGCAAATATTTGCAACATCATTTTACACTTACCAGATTGACAGACAACTCCAGCATCTGAGGAATGGGTACAGCTGCCAACTACTCCCCAGGTTGGATGCAGACAGTCTAAGATACTTTGCTCTTCTCCTTTACAGGCAAAGTTTGTGGTCCAAATTCGACCAGTTCCAGCAGCGAATGATGCTGAACCCCTCAATGTTGCTGCCATAGCTCCACTGTATCCAAGTTGCCTGCACACAACCTCTGCATCGTGAATGTCCCATGATTCATGACACACAGTTCCCCAAACACCATCCAACCCCACTTCAAGTCTTCCTTGGGAGGCATCTTTGCCACCAACCAATCGGATGTCAGCTGCAGGATTCTCATCTAAAGCAATTTAAATGCGATGAATATTCCAATTATAGAGGATTGCATCCATTTCTACAAGCAATAATATTGTATCCATTGCAAGTATCATTTGAACGTATATTCAGGCTAATTGAACTGGGTTCATACACTTATATGTAGAACAACCGCAATCCCTAGCTTTTGGTAGTTTACTAATGAACACTCGATCATGCAATCTGTTTAGTAATAATGTGGCATGCATGCAGGCAGCAATTACTGGATTATATTTGTTGCCCATGCATATTATAGTGAGTGAAATGCTGACCCTTATAATATATACTGTAATACATGAGTACGTATGTTCTCACTCACTAGTGCAAACAACTCCTGCTGTCCCTGAACTGCAACTCACACGTGCACCTCCCCAACCAGTCACAGAACAGTCGATGATGGACTGCTCGTTTCCTCTGCAATTGACATTGGTAATCCAGTATCTTCGGGTAATACCTGGTCCAAATGCAGCACCTCCAGTGGCAGCTAGAGCATGCTGATACCCCAACATCCTACAAACAACTTGAGCATCTGATATGTCCCAGTTTACAGGGCAGACTTTCCCCCAAGTACCATTGAACCCAATCTCCACATATCCATTGGAATTGCCATTTCCTTGAACCAGACGAATTTCAGGTGAGGAACCTATAATTTATTCATGTTGTAAATGGTAACTGTTTATACTTGCAGACATAGCAAATACATTGCATGGGCCTTACATACAAACTTACATACATGAGTAAAAAAAGTACACAGAAGGACACAGTTGTGTGACACTATGCATGTAATGAAATTATATATACTTAGACATGTTCTTATTAAAGTGTATTGAGTATAAATGTATTCAATTTCTGATCTGTACCATAGTTGCATCAGCTTAGTACCATAAAGTTACAATGTATGCACCAGGACCATGAACTTGAATTTATGCAAGTTTTGAAGGAACTCCTCTATCCTTGGCAATGCATAAAAGCCTATAACTCTAAAGGTATAAAGCTATGCTGTTACATACTGCTTTCTGAAACGTATAAATGAGGAAATATAGAAATGCTTGATTCTTGAAGGATGATTAATTTTTTGCTAAATCACGTAATAGGAAAATGCCAAAAGTTGTAGCTTTTGATAATTAAAAAAGGGTACATAATGGTTTACAATTTCATACACATGCTTGTTTTGGCACATTTTGGAGTATGCATGCATTTTTACATGCCATTGGCAAGGTATGCAAATTTACCTAAGCAAATGACTCCAGCAGCATCGCTGACAGAGCAAGATGCATCACCCCAGGCTGGATGAATACAATCCATCAATGATCTCTCTTCACCAATGCATTGAACATTTGTCAACCACTTTCTCTGTAATCCTGGGCCAAAGGTGGACCCAAATGTTGGGAGTCCTCTGTCAAACCCTAACATCCTACAGGCAACAGTTGCATCTTCATGGCTCCAATGACTATCACAGATGGAGCCCCAAAATTGATTGCTGAAGCCAACTTCAATGTTTCCATTGGAAAGGGTATTTCCTCCAGCTAGACGAATGGACATCTCATCTACAAATATTGTTAAATAGGGCTCACTCTAATGTGTACACTCATGATATTATAGAATATATAGAATATACCTATGTGAAACGTCTTCATCACTACAACAATATCTATATCAATAGATTTATAGGTATACCTAAGTCTTCATCACTATTACAATATCTATATCAATAGATAGATTTAGGTATAGAATATACCTAAATCTTCATCACTAGAATATATAGAATATACCTAAGTCTTCATCACTACAACAATATATTATTTATTATACTGCAAAGGGTACTATGGCTATTAAATGACCGGTTAATCACTATAACTTGGATAGATGTAGATAATAATGCTTATGATTACCAAGGTAAAGTGTGTTGGGAAATAAAGTTCGACCTGACCCCAGCAAGGTGGAGGCAGTGGTAAATTATCAGCGGCCAACCACCAAGAAGGATATCAAATCCTTCCTTGGATTGATCGGATATTATCGCAAGTTCCTGACCAGCTTCTCTGATGCAGCAGTAAGCCTAGTGGAACTGACCAAGAAAGGGAGACCAGATAAAATCTTCTGGACAACAGAGCGTGAGGAAGCTTTCTGCCGACTTAAGCAGCTAATAGTACATGCTCCTGTACTGCGTGTTGTGGACCAAAGTAAGGTGTACATCCTTCAAACAGATGCCTCTGATCTTGTCTTAGGTGCAGTCCTCAGTCAAATTCAAGATGGGGAAGAACACCCCATTGCTTTCGCAAGTCGTAAATTGTCACCCACAGAGAAAAAGTATTCAATTGTGGAAAAGGAGTGTCTTGCCATCGTGTGGGCATTGAAGAACTTCCACCAATACTTATTTGGAGTGCAATTCATTGAGACAGACTATCAACCCCTGCGTTGGCTTCAGCAGATGCGAGACGCTAACAACCGCCTGACCCGTTGGGCACTGGCTATCCAACCATATCATTTTGAGATGCAACATCGTCCTGGATGTGAGAATGGCAATGCAGACTCTTTGGCAAGACAGCCAAGAGTTTGGTGAGGGGAAAACCCACCGCCAATACCTTAAAGGGGGAGGAATGTGACGAAGTTACTGTGAACTTTTTGTATGGACTTTCTTGTATGTGTGTGTGTGTGTGTGTGTGTGTGTGTGTACAAGTAGATGCCATCTTAGCTAGCTGTAAGTAGAATCACTACATGTATGTACTTTATCTATTTGTTATTTGGTGTATACATGCAATTGGTTACTAGTTGGGCCGCCACTTCGGACAATATATATATATATATATACACACACACACACACGCACACACACACATGCATGCACACACACACACACACACACACACACACACACACACACACACACACACACACACACACACACACATATATATATAGATAGATAGATAGATAGATAGATAGATAGATAGATAGATAGATAGATAGATAGATAGACAGGCCCCTTTATCTTACTTCGGTTTTGTATCTGAGTCAAGGAGGAGGCACAGGACTTGGTTCTCCATCTTATATTAAATAAGAAGTCTGAGTTGATTGCCATTGACCCTCAGTAGTCCCCTGTTCTGTTGTCAGCCCCTGACCTCATTCCTGTCGAGGTTGATGAGGCTGTCTTCCTTGATGTGCCCATTGGCAGTGGCATTTTAGTGAACTCAGCCCTTTCATCCAAGTGCTCCGACTTAAAGATCATGGGTGACAGACTACCAGCTTTTAAGAGGCATGACGCTCTTGTACTCCTCTGTCATGCCTTCTCCATCCCTAAGATCCTGTTCTTACTTAGGACCTCCCCATGCTTCAGTTCCCACAAGTTGATAGAATTCAACAACATCCTGCATTCTATCACCAGGCGGTGAGTGAGGTTCTGAATGTCAACTGGTGAATCTGCTTGGCTCCAGGCCTCTCTCCCGGTGTCTGAGGTTGGATTGGGTATACATAGTGCAGTCCAGCTTGCACCTTCTGCCTTTTGGCCTTTGCTGCTGGATGTGCTGCCCCTTCCAAAGACATCCTGCCTACTCACTTCCACTGGGTACCTTCTCCAGAATTCACTGAAGCACTAGCCCTGTGGAATGGACATGTTGCAGTTCTACCACCTGAGAGCCCTGACAATTGCCATCAAAAGGAATGGGATTCTCCTCAGGTTGGTGCCAGACTCCATCATATCCTTGAAAATGTCCAGGACGCAGCCTCAAGAGCCAGATTGTTAGCAGTCTCCTGCAAAGAATCAGGAGCATAGTTGAATGCCCCTCCTGTCACTCTCAAACGTGCACGAATCCAATGTGGGTGCACGAATCCAATGTGGTTTTCCAGTGGATGAGACTGCTGTTCACACACCGAGCTGCCACAAGAGTGGAGGGCGACATGTTCGCCACAATGTAATGAATGATGTCATCTGCAGATGCACATAAAACTATCCCAAGACCTCACCAAAGCTCACCTACCATCATGGTACTTTAAACTGGAAAGAAATTTACTGTCATTAGGTTTTGATACAAGTTTAATTGGTGAACATGCAATGTATGACACCATCGCCACTCGCCTACAAGACCAACACATACAGCAGCTATACTGCCATATCCATTGTAAGACAGGAGTCTCCAGTGTTGGAGGGAATAAACTGAGATTCTATAGCAAAATAATCGATACGGTACACAACCAAGAGGCATATTTATCAACAATCACCAACCCATTGTTGGGACATTCCCTAACTCGCCTCCGAATTAGCTGCCATAACCTAAACATTGAATGGGGTCGCTATTCCCATCCTCGAGTCCTGTCCCTGTAGAAAACAGAGTATGCACTATTTGCAATACCAATGAGGTGGAGAATGAGGTTCACTTTTTAGTTGCATGCCCAAGTCTTCAGCATCTCAGGTCACCAATGTTATCAATTGCGCAAAAGACCGATCACCACTTCCAATGGCTTTCAAACTATGACAAAAGTGTATTCATCATGAAGTCCAAACAACCCCAATTATTGCTGGAACATGCCAAATTTGTATACCGAGGCCTCAAATATCCATTGAACATCATCATGCGACCTTCATAGTATATTAATAGATTAAGTATTAAGTATAATATATATTATGTTGTGTAATGTTGCCGTGCTATTATTGTAAATTAACATAATTTTCTACAGTGTACTTGATCAAGACTTACGGAATTCCACTCATTAAGCAGATGTGTTTTGTACCAACTTGGGTATTTATTAATTTTAAATACGGCCTCACAAGACATACATTTTCATTTCCATGCCTTAACTTCGTCATTCAATGTTTTCTTTCTAATACACACATTTCAATTTTAGCCATCTTAATTAAGCCACTCAATTTATTTGGTCCAAGGGCCATTTTGGCCTATATATTATGACATAATAATAATAATACATACATATATATATATATATATATATATATATATATACATGCATGCATGCATGCATGCATGCATTCATACAAACATACATACATACATACATGCATAATAAAAATAATAATAATAATTTCTTATTTTAACTGGGTGGCCATTAGCCTGAGGCTACTACTAAGGTCCCCAGTATCCCACACACTCGCTCACACACACAATCAAATTAAATCAATTCATTGTTTGGTGCCTGCAGTAGGTCATCTTCTCCGCTGTTCCCAAGTTGGTGGCAGGGGAGTGCAGGGAACCTTTAGCCAGAGGCTACTGTAAGTGGCACCCAAATCCAGGTTTGGCTTCCAAACCAGGCACTCTGTGTCCGGGGTACTTAACCCTGTAGCAGACTCACGTTATTGTCCCACCATGCATGATTTTTGTAATCTCTTTTGGCAATTATATGGCATATCTTAATAAAAAATACTGCATTTGCAGAGTATGGATTTATATATGCACTCACCCTTGGGTCTCGTGCATGTATAACCCATACTCCTCAAATCGCCATTGTAAAACTACTGTAGTTCAGAACCTCGCGATTGCTAAAACGAAAATTGAATTTTGAAATAGAAATTGAATTGTGTTCACTTTCATTTTGACTACTGCTTATGATTTCAAAATTGATGTGTGTGATTATGCTTTGAGTTGTAGTGCTATAGATTGAGTGCAATATTATTGCAATGGCCAGATGCCAAGTTAGCAGTTTTGTTCTTTACTCACTTGCCACATTCTTACAAGACACAGTGTGTAGACTACATGCGGTATCAGTACTCGTGAGACAAGACTGTATGAGAGTGTAACGTTTGTTATCTTTTTGTGGTATCACGCAAAACAAGGGCACACACTTCACTCTAAATCATTAGTCTAACTGACCCAGAATTCAAAGTACAGCCCATGCAATAACAATTAAATTGAGACAATCATATATAAAATCATCATACTGGAAATAACAATAATCACATGCAATTCATGCTGGCCTACGTATATATATATACTTAGAAACACAACATGCACAGCATCCTAGAAGTTTATTACATTTCCTCCCGTCATAATTTGAACACGGCATTGACGGAGTGTAGCGATCTTGTGGATGTCTGTCCCTGGAAGGATGCCTTCTAGTAGGTTACTCGCCCTGCATGTCAGAAGAGGAATTCGGCAACTCAGGGTACACGAAGTTGTCCTGTATGGAGTCGTTCATGTCACCAGGGCTGAAAGAAGAGGTGCTCTTGTACCATTCTCAGAGCTGATCTACATGTCATTTGTGTGTTACTCCATCTATCTTCACATCATAAGTAACAGGTCCAATTTGCTCTACAATTGTTCCCATGAGCCATTTAGGGCCATTTGAACGATAGTTACGAACCATCACCGAATCACCAAGGGCAAAGTGACATGACTTGCTTCTACGATCACAATATTCCTTCTGGTCAGCTTGTTTCGAGAGAACTCATGATAACAAGCTAGGCTTCAACAAATCAAGCCTGGATCTCAAAGAATGACCCAGAAAAGGCTCACCAGGGGATGAACCAGTGGTAGAATGAGGAGATACTCGGTATGTGAAAAGGAAGTTAGACAATTTATGGTCTAATGTTTTCCCATCTACCTTGCTTGCATTCATTGCACGCTTGAAGGTCGATCTGGACAAACCTCTTGGCAAGTCCATTTGATGCTGGATGGTATGGAGCCGATCAAATATGCTTTATACCATTCTGTCTCATGAAACGACTAAATTCATCACAGGTAAACTGGGGCCCGTTATCTGACACAACTTGTTCAGGCAAGCCATAACGAGCAAAAAGGGTACACAGTGAATCAGTGGTATTCTGTGAAGTAGTGCTTGACATCATCATGACCTCCGGCCACTTTAAATGGACGTCAATGACAATGAAGAATACGTTGCCCAAAAAGGGGCTGGCAAAGTCCACATGGAGCCGCTTCCAAGGGGCAGCAGGCCATACCCATGGGTGTTACGGGGCTGGAGCAGGTGATGATTTCACTGCTTGGCAAGATTCACAAGATTTGGCCATTTGCTCAATGTATCCATCCAATCCACTCCACCAGAAGTGGCTTCTAGCAATTGCCTTCATTCTGGTAATTCCTGGGTGTCCATCAAGTAGCGACTGAAGAACACTGGCTTGAAGAGCTGTGGGAATCAATACATGAATTCCTCACATGAGACATCCTAACTCTAGAACTAGTTCATCTTGGCGTGACTTGAATGCTTGCAGCTCAGAAGAAACATCATGCAGATGGCCATCCCTCCTGTACATATCGGCAAATCTTACTGAGGAGCGGGTCATTTCTTGTACCCTTTTGTACATCAGTTGCTGTAACTGGCAGCGCTTGAAGTTGTCCAATGTTGAACATACAGGACGAACATCCATCGTCTGGAGTAGTGATGCTGGTTGGGAGGGGGAGACAAGATAATCCGTCAGCATTGCTGTGCTGGAGGGTTGGCTTGAAAATGATGTCGTAATCATAGGCTGACAGGAGAATAGCCCATCTCTGAAGACGTGCAGCTGACAAGGCTGGAATACCCTTTTTTGGTCCAAAGATAGTTGTAAGAGGTTTATGATCAGTAACGAGAACAAACTTCCATAAAGGTATTGGTGATATTTCTTTACACCAAATACCAGTGAAAGGGCTTCTCTTTCAATCTGTGCATAATTCTTTTCACTGGATGACAGGGACCTTGAGGCAAATGCAATTGGTCGCTCTGAACCATCTGGCAAAATGTGGGAAACCACTGCACCCACTCCATAGGAAGAAGCATCTGCTGCTAAGCGGATTGGTAGTTGGGGATCAAAATGTGTAAGCATTTGTGCTGATGCCAGCTCAGCTTTGGCTTGTGTAAAGGCTTTGGAACATGTTGCATCCCACTTCCACTTGGTGTCTGCCTTGAGTAAATTGTTGAGAGGATGGAGAACGGTGGATAGATTTGCAACATACTTTCCATAGTAATTTACTAGGCCTAAGAATGAGTGTAGTTCCGTGCTATTCCTGGGAGCTGGAGCATTGATAATGGCATCAACCTTTGCTAGGGTGGCTTTAATTCCATTGGCACTGATTGTATGTTCCAGGTGAATATCCCTGCATGATGGTGTCCATCATTTTCTGAAACAGAGCCGGGGCAGAGGCGATCCCGAATGGGAGTCTTCGATATCTGTACAATCCTTGTGGTACATTACTTACTTCGGAGGATTCCCAAGAACAATATCTAACTTTTCACCGCATCGCCTTTCAAAATACCACTTCTCCCCTGAGATATTAAGGTTTTTGCAGTTTTTGGAAGACAAAAATTTACAAACACGTGCACATAAAAGGAATGGAACAAGCTTTCAAGAGGCAACGTGGTGAAAAGCTAGATTCATCCTTTGTCAATGACCTTGCCCAGTTTCAGCGTCTCCAGTAAGCGTTTAGATCTCCGCCTTTTCGAAAGAAATTTGGTTATCAAGAAAACTTGTCTTGGAGGCTTTGTCACGCGATTATCACGTGACTTCGGCCACGATGTTGCAATACGTTCTACTACAAAGGGTCCCTATGAACAGTAGCTAACATTTTATCGCTTGAGCTTTTGACACTCTTGTTTATTCCTGCAATATACAGGATTAGTTATTACATAGAGGACAAAAGAGTGAATATGACGAATTATCTAGGCTGAACTCACGCAGTCTGCACATGACCAACCCACGTGAAATTCGCTAAAGTGATTCTTTTTTATTGCATTCCTTTAAAACCTTAGGAGCTGCTGGAGCGAGTAGATCACGGAGAAGAGCATAATATGTGGACGCTCCAACGGAGCTGAGCAAAATGGGAACTTGAAGGTCATCGGGAACCTTGTAAGCTGTGAAGTAAAGTTCCACTCATTCGAGGTATACCTTTATAGAGTCGGTTTCAGGATGAAACTCAGTAATCTTCCCGTAGTGAGTAGCCATCGCCAAGGAATAAGCAAGGGAACAACAACAACAACGAAAAAGGATCCAAAATCCTCGTTGCCAAAAAGATGTGGTATCGCGCAAAACAAGGGCGCACACTTCACTCTAAATCATTAGTCTAACTGACCCAGAATTTAAAGTACAACCCGTGCAATAACAATTAAATTGATACAATGATCATAAAAGCATCATACCGGAAATAACAATAATCACATGCAATTCATGCTGGCCTACGTACATAGAGTAAAAATGCCAGTATAAATTTACAATAAATTTACAGATACAAATTTGGGAGCCTGATATTTCATACTGATAAAGGGTATGAGCTTACAACTCCTGTCAACCATAACCCTCTATATACAGTACTGGCTGCAGTTAGAAATTTAGGTAGTTCTTTTGTTCCTTTCAGGAATAGGAGCAATTCCCCTCCTGTGGCCGAATAAATGAATATTTGGCCACTTGTATGTGAAATTTGTCCGTACTTGTTTTCTCAGTCGATTCAATTCAAAAGACTCTGAAAAGTTCACATGCAGCAAATCCCAATGTATGCTCCCTAATCTGGTATAAAATTTAAGCTCCAAAGTGTTCAAGTAGGTTAGGTTAAAACAGACAATGTCACATACGCTTGAAATCTGCCCTTGTGCAAATGTAATATATATATATATATATATATATATATATGTATATATTTTATATTATACTAATGATAACATGAATTCACTGCGTAGGCTGGTAACCCAGAACTATAGACACTATGCCAGAACCTTTTGCACTATTTGAATAAGCTTTATTTAGATCAGCTAATTCTTGACAACGTACAAAAATCTTGTGTTTACAATACATAAAATTACAAATTCATTGCAACATGCATACAGGAGATTATCCACAGCAGTACAAAAGGTTCTCTGGCACAGTGTCTATAGTTCTGGGCTACCACCCTATATGCAATGTATTCACATCATGAGTATGCATTTGCATAATTCCAGATTTTAAGTGTATGTAACATCATCTGTTTTAACCTAACCTACTTGAATATTTTGGAGCTGAAATTTTACATCAAATTAGGGAGCATACATTGTGATCTGCTGTAAAAGTTTCAGAGTTTTCGGAATGGAATCGGCCGAGAAAATAAGTGTGGACAAATTTTACATACAAGCGGCCAAATATTCATTAATTCGGCCACAGGAGATGAATTGCTCCTATTCCTAAAGGTACAACGGAACTACCTAAATTTCTAACTGCAGGCAGTACATATAGAGGGTACGTTGTGATTGACAGAAGTTGTAAGCTCATAGCCATTATCGGTATCAAGTATCCGGCGGCCAAATTTGTATCCGGCCGAATTGGCATTTTTTACTCTATATACTTAGAAACACAACATTCACAGCATCCTAGAAGTTCATTACACATTTGACATTCAATGTGGTTGAGTCATGCATCAGTGATTGACACAAATCTGTTAAGTTAAATATTTAATTTTATTTCTTCTGGTGTGTTAAATTTGCAAAATAAATGGTCATTTTCATTGTACATGATTCAATTGAATTACAATGCTTGGTTCAATTTGGTTTGCAGCTGCTTGAACATTCAAATTGACAATAGTACTGAGTAATGCATGTGACATGTACCACTGCACTTAATCTGCACAAGATGCCAAGGCACAGTCCATGGTCCTAGAAGTATTCTATTTGTGCTACCTCAACATAATATTCTATTGTCAATTTATGTACCTGGACATTCGTGGACCTGGATTAATTCTGAATCAATAAATAATCAATAAATAATTAATATTAATATGTTGGGATCTCCTTTGGGAGAGGAGGCCATGGTCATCTCTTTGGAGACCCAAATACACCAGCTAAAAGTGATTGGCGAACGGCTTCACCATCTGCACTCTCACGATGCAATTACCATTCTGCGCCACTCATTTGCTGTGCCAAAGCTTCTCCATGTTTTGCGGACTTCCCCAGCATTCCTGTCTCCTTTACTGCTCTCTTGGGACAATTTACTGATATCCATTGTTTCAAGAATCACCAACATAAATTTTCTTCCTGGTGATCCCTCCTGGCTGCAGGCATCCCTCCCTGTCAGGTCTGGTGGCCTGGGCATCCGGAGTGCCTCTCATCTTGCCCCCTCTGCTTTTTTAGCTTCGGCTGATGGAGCCTCCTCATGTATGCACGAGTTACTACCTGATCACCTGTCCACAGCCATTTACCCAGAAAGGGATTCTGCTCTGTATGCATGGAGGCAGGACCTTCCATCCGACATATCAGAGCCTACAACTTCTAGTCATCAGAAAACATGGGATAAGCCCAGAGTTGAATCGTTATTCAACTCTCTCCTTGCAACATGCACCGAAGAAGAAGGAAAAGCCAGGCTTCTGGCTGCTAGCTCCAGGGAATCTGGTGCCTGGCTAAATGCCCCACCAATCTCATCCCTTGGTCTTCGTATGTCCAACAACACCATTCAAGTTGCCACAGCCCTGAGAGTGGGGGCCCCAATCTGTCAACCCCATACGTGCACTCATTGTGGCCAAGATGTGGATTGCTTTGCCAGGCATGGCCTCAGTTGTAGGTTCAGCCAGGGTAGGCTGCCAAGACACAATTCCATCAATAACATCATATACCACTCCCTCGAAGCTGCCAAGATTCCCACAAGACTGGAACCATCTGGTCTTTGTCGCTCTGACGGGAACCGACCAGATGGCATTACCATGGTCCCTTGGTCCCAGGGGAAGTACCTTGTCTGGGATGCCACTTGTGTGGACACGTATTGTCAATCGCACCAGCACAGAGCCTCACAAGTCCCAGGGGGTGCAGCATCCCATGCTGAGGTGGAAAAGACAAGGAAGTATGCCCACCTGGACCCCATGTACCAGTTCCAACCGGTTGCTGTTGAAACCAGTGGTACAGTAGGTCCCACCTCTGCCTCGTTCTTGAGGGAACTCGGCAAACGCCTGAAGATGGCTACTGGGGAACCAAGATCCTACATCTTCCTCCTCCAAAGGATCTCAGTGGCTATCCAGGTGGGGAATGCCATATCAGTGCTTGGGTCCCTCCCAGCTACCTCTTCTGATGAGGACTTCTTAATTTAGAGTCTGTAGTTTTATTTAGCTGTATCTGTATTAATTTTGTATCTGTAGCTAATCGTAAGTGTATAGTTGTGTATAGTTATTAATAATAATGACTATCTGTATCTAGTGTTTTAATTTAGTTGTACATGTCCATTTATATATAATAATAATTAATATTATTATAATAATAATTCATGTACAACCACATAACTGTATGTCATTGAGTGATAAAAAAAGTTGCAAACATTTCTGGTTTATCATTTGGTTCTATTTAAACAAGCAGTCCGTTTTTTAAGAAATCTTTTCTTCTGAATCCATGAACTTCATATTGATTGAACATACATCACACATTAAATTAATAACTTGCTGCTCATACATCGAATTTGTTTCTGTGATGTGTAGCCAATCTGCATGACATTGTGTTTTAGATGATTTTTAAATGCATTTTTGTGGATTTGAAGTATTCAGGTGGTTGGAGTACAGTTGTGACACAGGCTGTTGTGTATAAAATAGGTTCAAACTTTGGGTTACATTAGGTTCCATTGCAATGAAATCCATGGTTTCTGCAAAGGGCTGTCTTCAGACACATTTCACATGGTATAATACAGTTAAAATCAGAATCTAACTAATATAGATGTAAATGTGCATATGTAATCATTTGCTATATCAGTTTGAAAGTCCACTGATGTCACATTATAATAATATTGGGCATACCAGTGCATGTTCCATACATGAACTATAGAGTCTGACATGCATCTCTCTGACTTATAGACTAGTCAAGGGGAGTACATTAAAGGTTTTCTTAAGTTTGCTGTTACAGTATTGCATATATCATACTAATAATCTTAGAACACGGCATTCCAGCAATACCAGTGAAAATGAGCTGCATACATATACACGATGTTAAATGAAATGTGTAATGTCAGTTTACATTGAATCAGATATGATTATGATAATATAATATAACTTTCAAACAAATTAATTCTAACGTAACATATTAATTGTACAAATTCAATGCACACGTTTCGGCCACGTAGGCCTTCATCAGCTGTATAAAATATTTTATACAGCTAATGAAGGCCTACATGGTCGAAACATTGTGTGCAATGATTTTGTACAATTGATCTGTTAAGTTAGAATTTCTTTGAAAGTTATATTATATCATAAGTCAACGTAGCAATGAGTCTCTATCATATCAGATATAATCACACATTGCATATGTCAATCAAACATGTACAATTTTATGACATGATGGTGCAAAGTGGTGCACATGAACAGTAGTTAGTCAAATCATAGCCAAATGTTCCAAGTACATGGAATACAAGAGCAAAAGTGCGCAACACACGAACGATAATGAACTGTAATTTGTCAATCAATACCTTTTTATGACACTTCATATTTCAATTTTCTTTCTTCTCGCTAAATCACTTCTTACGAAACCATAGATAGAATGGTACTTTCTATTTTGCGGACCGTCCGCGTGGACACGGACCCATACAAAAGATAGGAACAATGATTAGCACTCTAAAATGCGGACTTTTGGATACCCAACATGCCTAAAACATAACAGCTCAATAGTTCATGAGCCGTTATGATGCCTTTCACCATAAACAGCTTTTGTAAAGGCCACCATTCACCTTAAATCAACTCTAAAAGTTCTTATTGACAAGGAACCAAGTTAAAAATCAATTTCAGAATCTACACGTTTCACTCACAATTCAATTCAACAACAGAGCTAGCTGTGCGAACTCTATCTCTGAACGAATTGCTGCCCTTATACAATAATTATTGCAAACTGGCAATAGGTCTGGCGTAACTGCCAGATTAATCTTGCTCCGCTCCGAATGAGAATTTGTCCGCCCAACTAGTCTAGTTACATAAGGTCTATGAATAGATACACAACCCTATATACGCCTATGGTCTATGCATAGAGGGTATGGTCTATGCTAATATGTGTTCACACGGTCCGCACACTCGGTCCGCGTCCACGCGGACGGTCCGCAAAATAGAAAGTACCAGATAGAATCGAGGATAGAAGATGTCAGTTCGACTCCAACCAAAACGGGGCCGCCAGTTTATTGGTAAAATTGGGCAGCAGCGCGTAATTCCTTTATTTTGTCATTTTTATAGATATTGTTCCCGAACAAAGTTGTCAGCTGAGAGAAAGAAGACGTCCTATATACTTCGTCGAAACAACGAAGAAAGCAAACAGAGCAGTCTTGGAGATAGCGTCATACTAATCTACACGAACCTATGGTGGCCGAGAAGTATATTTTTCCGATTCCGATTCCGACCTCATGGCGGCCGACTCCGATTCCGACCCTATGGTGGCCGATTCCGCCTTCTCGGCCACCATAGCTATAATATGTCGCGACGACGAAGCGGCCGTCGTGAAGTCGGAATCGGAATCGGCCACCATAGGGTCGGAATCGGAGTCGGCCGCCATGAGGTCGGAATCGGAATCGGAAAAATATACTTCTCGGCCACCATATGTTTCACTGCTCTTACGAACGTTTTTGAGCCATTTCAGAATGTCCAGAAGATCATAGTCACGTGCGAACCACAGAATGGACATGCAGGTACAAACTTTGCAGGAGATTGGCGCGTGTTAGACTGGTCGAAGCTGCTCAGTCGTGCAAGGAACTTATTTTTAAAGACCTCCAGTGTGAATGCAAAGTAATGCTTTAATGGGTCTTACTAGGTACAGTACAGTTACCGCAACAGCTTCTAAAAGATGTCTTAATCACTTTCAACATAATACGAAATGTGTGTGTGTGTGTGTGTGTGTGTGTGTGTGTGTGTGTGTGTGTGTGTGTGTGTGTGTATGGGTGTGTACCTGTGTGTGTCACAGTGTGTATGCATGCTGTGCACACACCCCAACAAACACACAC
>CAUJGJ010000450.1:12500-47500 GCA_963170055.1 Halisarca cf. caerulea | reverse complement strand
AGGCGGAATCGGCCACCATAGGGTCGGAATCGGAGTCGGCCGCCATGAGGTCGGAATCGGAATCGGAAAAATATACTTCTCGGCCACCATATAGGGTCGGAATCGGAATCGGCCGCCATGAGGTCGGAATCGGAAAAATATACTTCTCGGCCACCATAGAATCCTGAAGAAGCTTGAGAATCGCTGTATAGTTTTTTTCCACCATAATTACCAAATAAAGACATACACAATAATAAAAGATGGAAAATAACATATCATGAAAAACAAACAATACCAATGAGGCTTATTAAAAGACACTTCCCATCTATTTAATCTAACTGTCAGGGACCCAAACGCCTGTAAGTGACTTCGGGCGCGTTTTTTTAATCATAATAGTACCCAATGCACGCGGGGAAATGCACATAAAGTTTACCTTATCACATAGAACATGTTTGCCCGCTTCTGTTTTTATTGCCACCGACTCACTGCCACTTTACTTTAACGCCAACTTGCAACTTGCGTACAAAGAAACCGACATATTGGTGCTTCTTCTAATAATTTTTAATTTAAGGCACACATGCGCACTGCCTCATATACAATATAAAGATAAAGATCAACAACAATGTATATACTGTGTCACATTAGCGTCAAACATGATTTAGTCACACAGATCCTCCCCTGGTGATGATGGAGATCATGGTCGGATCTGGAGGTGGTGGCATAGGGAGTCTTGTTGCTCTGATGGCAGTGATTGATGACCTGAGAAGGCTGAAGGTCAGCCTCTGCCTGATCCATGATATCACTTGCTGATAGCTGTGACCCCGTTTGGTTGCAATCATTGCTGCTAGTTTTATATTGGCCAAAATATACAATTAATTAAGTGCGTAGGCTTCTCGATCAGACACCCCTATACGACGGAAACAACTAGTGAGATGCAGATGCATCATGCATGGGGAAAGAACGTTGCTTCGGAAATTTAGTGTGACCATACCATAGTTCATGACAGCTGTGGTGACATCAACAAGGCATATTATCAGCATCCTGCAGATTTTGTCAACCCAGCCTGTCCCTGAATAAAATCATCTGGACTGCATGCTTGATTAGAGGAATTTCCCATTTAGATTGCTGTTGAGCTGATTTCCAACTGTATTTATAATGTATATTTAATATGTAGCTGCATGGTTACCGTAATCGTATGTAACAGTGATCAGTGCTTTGATTTGAATTCTATTTGCATGGGACAGTTTTGCCTTTAATACCATAGTGCTTATGCATGGTCTAATGCATTGATTGATTGCATGGTTGATTAATTGATATTCGTAGCTGATATCAGCATGGCAGGCAAGGTTGGTTTAGGATCACTTGAGGTCTATTAACTGTAGTACATGATAATGGTGTCATCATTTAGGCATAGACACACTCTATACTATAGCAAGGTTAGGCAAGTTGAGGATTCCAGATATAAATAAGTTACAGTGATGTAAATGATCACAACAAAACGGCTACATAGCTTATTCACTTGCCATACCTCTGCAAACAACACCTGCTCCTGTTCTATCTGCACAACTTGAGCTGATCACTCCCCACCCATTGTGACTACACTTATCAATAGTGTCTTCTGTACCTCTGCATTGAACATCATCAATCCATTGTCTTCCTGACCCACGATAAGAATCGATTTTCTTTCCAACAGCAGCAGCAACAGCCATGGGATAACCCAACATTCGACACACCACATGAGCATCTCGAAGGTCCCAATTATTACTACATACTCCTCTCCAGTCTCCATTCAACCCAATCTCAACAAGACCATAAGATTGTTTGACTCCTCCAGACAGACGAACAAGAATTCTTGCATTGTTCGTTTCTATTGATGATGCACATTATATTTATAAATGGTATTGGAAGGACTATCCAAAATGGGTATGGTACAGACATATTTACAGTTTCTGTTTTGCATGTGATTATTTTAAAGCATAGTAGGTGCCTATATGCATGTACGTTAATAATTATAAGAAGCACACATTGTCAATAATATGAATTTGCATGAGAACAGGACACTGTCAGAATACTCAGGAAACTAGGGTAAGCAATTGTACCAAGGAATACAAATTGTGCAATCATATGGGTGCAATACGGATACAGTGAGTATAGTTGTACATGTATAGATACAGTGACCGATGCAATACAGATATACAATGAGTATAGTATGTGCATTGAGGTTAACAATTACAAACCTCCACAGATGACACCAGCTTCTCTACTGTGTGCGCAATAGGAAATGTATTGTCCCCAAGGTCTATTCTGGCACTGCTCAATACTTTCCTCTGATCCACGACAGGCAACATTTGTCAGCCAAGATCGACCAGTTGTTTGCACAAAGCTACTCCATAGAGTAGCTGCAAGAGTAGTGGGATAGCCCAACATTCGGCACACAACACGAGCATCTCGAATGTCCCATCCACTATCACACACTGTGCCCCATTCGTTGTTGAATTTGATATCTACTCTTCCACTTGCTTGAGTTTGTCCACCAACCAAACGGACAGTGAGATTAAGACTTCCACTACCATCTTATGATAAAAGATATATGCACTCTAAATTATAATTAAATATTAATATACAGATCATCATAATTAAGTTTCAACTGACATGTGATCCTATACAGCAAGTCACCTTCAACCCTTCCAGGATTAGATTTCTTTTAAATGTTGGAATAGGAATATGGGTATATGGGGGTTATCGGTGTGGGCGTGGGGGGTTAGGAGACTGAAAGAAAGATTGTAGCCACACTAAAGCATAAAATTAACCTAGGATATGTGTGTGTATGCATGCCCCTTATGCCTTCACCTTTTCTTAATACACAGAACCCAATGAATCTTATTTAAATTAGCACCCAATGCATGTTGTATTGTCCTATTATATAGCATTCATACATTAAGAAATTGAGAAGCTTTAAGCATAATTATATTTATAATTCAGTCTAATAGTATACAGCTGTTCGATCTGTATTATAGGAAGTGTGTGTATGCATGCATGTATGTATATCATAAAGTAATAATAATTGTATGTATATAGTATAATGCACACACTATATACAGTCACATACACATACCATTCTATACTTCTTTCAGCAGGCTCATACTTACCATCACACACAACTCCTGCGCGACCACATGACCTTTTCAAATACCCCCATGTAGAAAGTCTACAATCCTTTAGCTTTCGCTCCCTTCCTAAACACTGGACATTTTCAAGCCAAATTTTTGGACCACCAAAATTTCTAAATGCTGTTCCCACTGTAGCAATGACAGCTCTTTTGTAGCCAAGCTGATAACAAACCACTTCAGCATCCTGTATATCCCAGAAAGCATCACACACATGTCCCCATACACCTCTGAATCCAGCAAGAACTTCTCCTTGCCCTTCAGTAGTGTTGCCGATCAACTTTAACTCTATATCATCTTTACTCCGTTCTTACACAGAAACATCGAAGAGAAAGACATTATAAAAGCAATATTTCACACTGTAACCTAAGTAAGCTATAACATTGTTTATTAATTTACCTCTGCAGACTACACCTGCCACTCCAAAGTACTGTATCTGTGTTGAACCATATAGTCCGCAGTGACTGTTGCTCACACCCCACCTACTATGGGTGCATTCAGTTATTTGATTCTCATTCCCTGTGCACTGCAAATTATCCAACCAAATTCTTCCTGATCCAGTTCCAAAGCTTGACTGAACTGTAGCAGCCAATGCATCGAGGTACCCCAGTTGACGGCAGATTACTTTAGCATCGTTTATATCCCATCCATTGCCACAAATCGATCCCCAGGGGCTTGTTAGATTTAGTCTCACTTCAACATTACCTTGAGCATGGTGTTCTCCATTAACCAAGCGTACCAAACCTGTATAGTTAGCTGTAGGGAAAAAACAATCAGTATACAATGTACACATTGTGATTATTGTAATATTATAAAAAACCTCTACAGTCGCAAGTGTTGGTTTCCTGGGAACTTGCAATGCTACAAAGAGCAAGTAGAATACCTGTAAACAGCGTGTTCATTTTCTACAAGCTCACAAATGTGAAGGTTGCAAGCTGGTAGTAGGCTTATAAAGTTTATGTTAACAATGAATATGATTACAAATAGTATATATATATATATATATATATATATTATTATTATTATAATGATATTATGATATTATATACACATACTCTACACACAGTACTACGTATGTAACACAGCACAGGGCAATTTCATATTCACACACACACACACACACACACACACACACACACACACACACACACACACACACACACACACACACACACACACACACACACACACACATATATATATATAATGTGAGCAACTTTAAATAGATTTATTATGAAGTCAATGTGTACTAGTAGTATTTTGTGGTATATGGCAATGATACTTGTGAAAAGGAGATCAACTCTAGCTGTATATAAATGGTGAATAGCCTACATATATGTACAGTTTTCTACATCACTTTGTCAAAATATACAGTAAAACCTCTAATAATAAGGATATTATTAGGACCACCATTAACTGTCCTGTTTATGGAAGTATCCTTATGTTCATTATGAGGGGAGGGGGTGGATTCATTTCATTATATACACATGTCAATGTGAGGGATGTCAAATGGGATAGAGCCATGGTGTCCTGTTAAAGGAGATGGCTGCATTTCAGAGGTGTCCTCTAATAGCGGTTTCACTATAATAGTATACAATGAAAAATTTATCCTCTGAGCAATAATAATGTAATGTTTTATTTGTGGTGCATAGCAATGCATATAATCAGAGTACATATGGTGGATAGCCTATAATTATAAATATTATATACACGTCAGCAGTATTCGACATTGCTGCGTCGAATATAGATGCTGCATATAATATTTTCCTCAAGTCATCAAAATTAAATATTGGAAATCAGTCTTGTCAAATGACTGGTACAGTAGAACCTTGACTATCCGGGCAGCTTAGGACCAAGGATTAGGCCAAGTGCCCGTAAGTATGAATCATCTAGTACCTGTGTAAACTGAAACATTATACACATTTCATATTCTTGTTATTGTTCAATTTCCTTTACGCAGTGACAAGTGGATGCTTTCTACCATGCAGTTGTGTTTTACCTGATTTTACACATTCATGCACATATAACACAAGATATAGCTATAGACCAATAGTGTAGTCCACATTAGCACTAGCTAATTACAGAAGTACATGCATGAAAACAGTCTGCCTGTTGCATGAGGTGCCCTTAACTACAGGGGGTGGATAATTGGGATTCTATTGTATTATTAACCACTGGCCTTGTGACAGCGTACTATTGAGTGTACAGAATTATATTGTTAAAACTAGATTGATTACCTTACTGTTGATTTTGCATCTTAGTATTATTCTGCTGTTGATCTTGCTTGACCTATCTCTAATATATGAAAGGGGTACAGCTATACATAAAGACATTAAAGACATGTTAAAATGTTTAGTATAGTCACTATTCTTTCAAATCAGTTATCACTGAAATAACCAGCAGTGTTGAGACAGTAGTAATGTCACTTAAAGGTAAGCCATTTATGCCTGAGACACATGCAACTGACTGAAACTTAAGCTGATGTCACTATATTATAGCTCTCAGAGTATATGTTTCATACACATGTACAAGGTGAACACTCGGGGGAACACTCATTATTACTTCCAACTGGGTAATAATGGATACAAAAATGATCAAAAGAAAGAGATCAAGCCTCGGACACAGGGCTACAGGTGACAAGTAAAAGTATACTAGTCATAGGAAAACCTGGCAAGGCATATACAGAAAGGAAAAAAAAAAAAAAAAAAAAAAAAAAAGAGTACAAGACATACAAATACAAATATGAATATAATATAAAGACGTACATATACAAATAATATACTAGACTGAGTATACACATATACGATAATAACAAGCAGTTCAGAGACATACATTGTACATATTATACCATATCACACACACACACACACACACACACACACACACACACACACACACACACACACACACACACACACACACACACACACACACACACACACACACACACACACACACACACACACACACACACACACACACACACACACACACACACACACACACACACATATACGTACGTATGTACATGTCATACATACAGACAGACAGCATATACAATGATTAGCAGTTCCAACTGGTGTTTTTGTGGGCTGCAAAGATCGTATGCGATGAAGAGATGACTGATTTAGATAGTTTGTCCCTTAGCCACACCCTTTCAGCCTTGGTGCTATATGGAGCTGCATCTTTCAAGGATTGGAAGAAATGTGGCAGATGGTGGCCCAAGCAACCAATTTCAATGGTGATGAGATTGGCCTTCAAACCAAGGCTAGCGAGGTCAGATAGAACAAGTTGATAGTTATCATTTTCACTCTTCCTCCGTTTGGTTTGAGCCAGGTTGTCCTCACTGCTCCATGGAACACTGAGTTCAACAAGGGTTATACTGTCCAAGGATATGATGGTGATATCGGGACGAGCGGAGGTGGATAGGGTTTCTGGAGGGATGGTACTGGGAGGGTTGGCAGAAGCTCTGAGGCCATTAAGGTCACAATAGATGGAGGCATTTGGATGATGGTCCACAAGGAAATGAAAAATGATGATTTTTAAAGCATTATCATGTCTCAAAGTGTATCTTCCTTGCTGTAAAGCTAAAGGACATGAACTAAGAACGTGCTTGGCTGTACAGGAGGGATGCTGGCACAAAGGGCATGAAGGGGATACCTTCATGTTCTATCTTGCCAAGCTGGTGGGTATGATTCCCTGTGTAGTTCCTCAACAGTATGGGAGGTAGGTAAGAGGTAGAGGAGGTAGAGGTTAGTACGTTGTGCGTACTCTAGGAGCCTATGCAGGAGCCCACTACCAAGGTATCCCAAGTCCTTACCATAAGTACCAAAGTAGGCGTGTTCCGCCAAGCTAATAAAGGGTTTGACCACCGATGGACCTATGCGGATGTCGTCCTCGGTCGTCCTATCAATTTTGATCAGAGCATAGGGTTTGTATTATCTATGATCAGAGGGTATTCGAAATAGTTTTCGAAGCTTATTATGTTATCCCTTCTACTACCCGTTTCTAAAGTGCTTCACTATTTATCAGGGATGACTCTGAACCAGATTTTCTCTCGTCTGTGGTACTTTCCTTCGCTGATGTACAACTCCATCGTAATTTACATGTCGAGCAAGTATTCGTGGTTCAACAGAGTGGATCGCGCAATCGTGTTAGGAGCACTTCCCTTCAGAAGTCAAACGAAACAGGTATACCTTTCATTAATAATGTCTTCGTACCATTATACGTACATGCATGATTGAGTGTCTCTTGCAATCACCGCTGGACAACTTTGCTTACTCCGAGGCTTACTCAATTAGCCATGTCGAAAATGCACTGATAACAAATGTAGTCGTAGATACTCGTATTAATGTTATTGGACGGTGTCCATTAGGATCTAGAGTACATAGGTGTTCTTCTCATGCTGCGATTTCAACTTTTATTGATTGTATCCTTGTGTGGGGGCGAATTAGGGGTGGATCAAAGGAAAAAGTCTGCTGACATTTGTGATGTAGCACAGGTCACTGATATACGCACACTTCCTAATTGATGTCAATTGATGTCAATTAATAGTGTAAGTGACTGGAACTGATCAACTCTAGATGAGGCTGTACACACCAACAGTCAAAAGTGAAAGGTTGCCAGGATATAACTAATACCTATTGTGTTTTATTGCTTTCATTGGTGTGCAATGCTTCATTGGACTATTGTATGTACCAATGCCATATGGCATGGTGCATTTTGCGTAGTAATTGATTGATTGATTAATATACGCAAGTTCTTAATTTGATCTCCCATGTATGGTGTTTTTTATAGATCTACGTAAGTACCAGAGGCTTTTATATGATATTGCACTAACCATGTGAGTCAGATTAAACATCTCTGTTTGAGGCAATGTGCTATCTGAAGGCCTTTCCAGGAATTTTACTTGTCATTGTATTGCACGATAGAATCAGATGTTATTTGGAAACATCCCATAACTTTATGCATCAAATAGAATTTGAAACTATTGGATATCAGATTAAACAGATGTTAACTGAAGAAGCAGAAGATATGTATGTATATTGGATTAAACAGACGCACAATGTTTAAGGCCCAGTACCAGTTAATAAATAGACCATCATCTTGTATGTATTTTGCTAGGTTAAACACCACTCACATACGTACAGTGGCACTCTCTTAAGATGAACTCGCTTAATGTGAAATTTCCCTTAAATTGAAACATGGTTCAAGTCCAAGGGTAGAATTCAGTATGGATTTAAGTTCTGTTAAGGTGAACATTTAAGAGTGGTCCCTTGAGTGATGTAGTCAAGTGTCACAATGATGTATTACACCATAATTAAACACAGACAGACGCAATGCCTTAGTGTTTTTGTTTTATGTTTGGGACCATGTAGCAGAAGCCAGGTTGTTGAGCAAAGTAATAATGGCAGTGACAGTGTGTTCTGACATGTTAACATAGACAGTGACAGTGTGTTCTGACATGTTAACATAGATAGTGACGGTAAAGTTGATAGCCACGTGTTGCATTTGTATCTTACATTCTTTTGTAGCTTGTTGATAGAGAAGATGTACAGTACGTGGAGTCATATCTGTGAATGAACCATTTGAACTCCGATACTTCACAAATTCATCACAGGTTTGTTTGATATAATTTGTGTACTGTATGTGGTTCCTCGCATTCCTATAACTGTTTAGGACATTCATACTACAGACCAAATTACGTACGTACGTACGTATAACAGTCGCCAATTGGCCAAAGGCCATGTTTATAGTCATAAGATGGCCGCACAATTGTATGCACATACCTACCCCCCCCCCCCATCATCACTACCACCACCTTGCATCACTACACTGTGTTATTAGACTGACCCTTAGACCCTTAGACTAGACCCTTGGGCACTTCCTGAAAATCTTGATTTGGCCCTTTTCTCCTCAACCCTCTGTCACTGATCTAGGAATTAAAGAAAATACTCGCCCACTGCAGCCACTAAACTCATTGTATAGTGTTCATAATAACTTTTTGGAAGTGTCTGGACATTATATCTGGACAAACTCCAGAATGTCCAGCCATTCACATGTATGCGGTTGGACTTGATCATTTTGATTAGCGATCAAATACTTTGCAAGCTTCTCCTTGCTATCATGTATGTACATAGTTGTAAGCAAGCATGCATGTGCAGATTGTGGTAGTTTCATAGTGTATATTGTAGAAGTAATTTCCATTTACACTATGATTCCATTTGCAAACAATTTTATTGTTAAAAGTGTGAGTGAAAAGGCTTTGCACAACTTGTTTTTATAGCACCATTGCCCATATATACAGTACCTAGAAGGGCTGCTTTGCACAACAGAACTACTAAACAACTGTTTGTGTCCTATGGCACCATTGCCTATTTAAGAGCAGAAAGTGACATACCACAAATTTGTCACCTAAGCAATGACAGCCTCCTATAGCCATAAACTTTCCCCTGAGCAGGCACACTATGTCAAGACAAAGTTTATGGCATCCGGACATTTGCAGAAAATGATCGGAAAATGTTTGATGTCTGAACATTACTTCTTACACTGTTGTAGTCTAGCCAGCTGACATGTTGGCTTGTCTTTTTATTTTATCACTAGACACAGCCTGCATTTCTTACTATCCATTGGCTAGTCACTTTATTGACTTGTGTCACCAGTCAATCCCAGCACAATGTGTTGAGTGAGACTTTTATCCATGTACATACATACGTACATACATATGTATGTATGTACGTACGTATGTAGGTATGTCCATACGTACGTATGTACATACGGTACTTATTGTAAAAAAGTAGTCTAAGACATTCAGCGGCCGGTCGTGTGGGCGTCCGTTCTGGGACGTTTTTCAACATTGCCCGTACCAACCATCGCAACGGGTCACTACGAGGCGACAATAATTATGTAGTCAAGGAAGTAATGTAAACTTGTTTCGTCTTCATTCTTCATCTGTTCTTCTATTAGAATCTTAATGTCGTTCGTCAGCTTGGTCATCTGACCACTCTCCTGCTTCTTTGCAATGCTCCCCGTTTCCTCGTACTTCTTCCAATACTTCCAGACGTCTGCTGTGGACACATTGAAACCTTACTCAGAAATTATATTTACTATCTTATGTCTCGGCTAAGGCAAATAATTCTAGGAAAAAATATTTTAAATTCACGCAAAGATTCAAAGGAATTTTCCACACTAACAAATGTGCAGGCGGTAATCTAAAGTAAACGGAAGTCAGTGGACCATCATTAGCAGCCAATTTCCTAAACAGTAAATGCCTCTAAATGGATGCCTTCTGAAAATGGTTGCCCGTCCGTGCTACCATCCGTTCACCCGTAGCACGTCTACTTTTTTACAATAAGTACATATGTGTACCCTATCAATATTTCCTTATGACTGTATGTACATATGCAGCCATAAAATGCACAAGGCAGGGACAGCAGTACAGTACGTATATGTACATACATGTATACTTTGTGTACTGTACATATTACATGTATGTATGTTGGTATTGCTATCAGGTACGTACGTGCATACATAATACTATGTACGTAAGTATGTTCATATGTACGTACATACATATACGTAGACTTGTGTGACAGTACCTGCAGTATGCTACTATTGTATACTAGCATACATACTTATGTATGTATGTACGTATGTATAACTAGTTACGTAGGATGCATAATATCATGTCTATAGCAGAGTTCAGAGTGGATACATTAGGACTGTGAAAATAGGAGGGGTTAGGAGTTGTCAGTTGAGTCTGTCTGCTGTTAATGTTTTTAATGGCACCAATGTAGATAAGTGTGGTACATACGTATGTAGTGATACACAACTTTGTATCACTGAAGTCACTGTAAATTTCTGTTCATTGATTTTAGACCTACGTAGCTCAGAGGCAAGAACAAAAACACTGCCAAAACTAGCATGTTAAGTCTCTAGAGCTCCTCTGTTTTGATAAATTTGTCATATTTAGTTCTTTGTTACATTTACTGTAATTTCCAAAGCTTAACCTACATACATACATGTTTATCTGTAATTAATGGATGGACTAACACTGATACAGTACTAAACTGCATACTGTTGATATCCTAGATAGACTTTAACATCTGAGGTAGAATAGCACATCAGTTTTTGCCTTTTCTCACAAGATGTCAAATTTCTCAGTGCTAATATCAACTAATTATTAATTGTGCGTACATATTGCATGTGGTGACCTACGTATGCATTTCACTTGTGAACTGACTTTTTAAGAGTCCTTAGAAATGGCAGGATTGGTCAATTTCAAATTTTCACGGCATGTGTGCGTAGGTACGTACGTACGTAAATGTTGCATACTACCAACCATCCCTAGCTGATGTGGATTTTTCTTTCTTGTACCGCTTACAGAATGAGATTTAGTGTATTCTGTTACGTTCATGCTAGTTTTACGTACAGTATATGAACAATGTGGACAACTACTGTAGTTGCTGGTGTGCATTTGCTGGTTGGTCAACCCCAGCTGTCCACATACAACTGTTTGATATGATCTGACATGCGGAAATTTCTGATTTTGTAATGGATTTGCCTATGCAATCTGCATTGAGCAGTTTTGGCAGTTACACACATGCGTAATATTAATCACGTGTTTGCCGTCAGACAAAAATTAAAGGGGAGGGGGTATGTACCAGATCAAATCAATTATTTAAAAAATATGGTGGTTAGCGCTGCTGGGTGCCTGGCTTTCTAGTTCTCTTGGCTGAAAACTCTTTTTTTTCACAAATAGAGGTGGGTATTTGCTAGAGTGAACAACTACATACGTACATTGAACATATTGTATGGTTATTATCAGTAACAATATGTTTGTTATTAGAAGTGAGTTGTTTCTGACTTTTTGTCAAGATTTTAGTGTACTACATTAAAGTTGAAAGTTTTCCTATCTAAGATTATAGCGGGGAGAGCGCCCCCTACCCTTCTTTAGGGGAAACTCTGTATTACTTCTTACATGCGTATGTATGTATAGAAATGTACACTACGTACGTACGTACATGTTGTGATATCTGTATCAGATTGACTGGAGAATCCTTCACCTTTAGAGCTTGTTATGGCTGAAATTCAATTAATTACCACCAAGAATCACAATTGCCATTGGTTTTAGCTTCAAATTGATAATAAGTTACGTACATACGTACGTATGTGTTTGTCGATGTTACATACGTACATTGCTATCAAGCTTCATAGTCATTTACGTACGTATGTGGCTTATTTAGTTTTGCTATGATTGTTTTGTTTATCTGCAGTACATACATACGTTTTTGTACATTCATAGTTTTCATTGTGTCCAGTGTTTCTACCTATTGCATTATTTGTCATATCTGTTGTGTTTTGTTGGTACATACGTAGGTATATACCGTATTTGACCATATAAGGGCAGGGCCCAAACATACGTAGGATGGGTTTATTTAATAGCCAGGGGTAAAAGCAGCCCAAGCTATGTAAATGATGGCTGGGTCTCAGTAAACAAAATTGCTGCATTGATCAATTGAGGAATAACACGCAGTCAATTATTGTCAGTCATAAAACATCTGGGATGGCTCCTACTATTGTTTATCATTTGATAATATGGATAAAGACACCAAAAGGGACTTAACTACCCTGTAGACACTACCGAATGTTTCCAACAACATTGTTCTGTAACAGGATGAGCTTTGGATTTTCTCGATAAAGCTGTAAGATGGTCCCTTTACTTTGTTTTTTTATTTAGTTACGTATGTCTACCTGGCTGCCCTGCTACTTCTTTTTATGGTTTTATAGAGAATGCAGGTACGTAGGTTCATCTTAAAGGACTTGAGAAAGTTTTTTGTGTTCGAATAATAGCCCTGCTCATTTAATGGTCGGGTCAGAAGTGTAAGGAAAGAAATAAAAGCCCACATCATTATCCAGTCAAATGCGGTATGTACATATATTGTCTGCAATAGATTTGCTTCCACTGTTTATACTAACCTTGTGCTCAAGGGGGAAGTAACGGTTTTTTAAAAAGCATTGTACAGTCTAGACCAAGTATAAGTTGCCATGAAGACTTTTTATTACATACGGTACTTTTCACAAAAAAACTGGACGACGAACGGCGGTCAAACGGGCGGTCAATCAACGGACGTACACCGTACACTCGCTGGACGTACGCCGTACGGACGATGACGCCCATTGCCCTCCAGATTGTGGAGGGTAACATCTAACTATGATAATATTATGTACCAATGTGCATGTTCTTTACTACTAATTATAACTTGTGTTATTGTTTCCTGTGTTATCCTACGTATGTAAGTATGTGGCTTGTTAGACTAAGGTACTGTTAATAGGCCATGATAATTACGTCATTATTTACGCACTGATATCGGTTCGCTGGAATCGGTTTTCCGAGCAAGAATGGCTTATTTTAGGAACGTAAAGTAACGAATTTCGTTTCAAGGTGCAAAGGCAAAAGCCACAAGGCAATTGCGAAAGCGTCAGCTAGAGAAAAAGAAAACGCGTAGGCACAAACAACACCCGTACGTACAGCGGTCAATGTCCGGTCGGTCACCGTACGTACACAGGTTGACCGCCGTTCGTCATCCAGTTTTTTGTGAAAAGTACCGTATATCTTACTCTGTGATCATGGATCTGATACTCCGTGATCATGGAGCTGGTACACCATGAACACAGGAAGTCAGGACCATGATCCTGTTGTTCTACACCACAACAGACTGCACTGAAAGCGATTAAACCTTACTTATTCCTTGCTTTGCATCGGGCAAAAGGTATCTGCTTGTATAAATTAAAGACAATGTCAATTCCTTTGTATAGCAACTATTGATTCACTGTTTATATAATTGGAAGTGTGCAAATTTCTTCGTCTAACTCAAGGAAGACGATATGGCAATCACATTTGGCCAGAGTATAAGGACTAATGTTTCAATGTGTTGTTGGTAAGATTATCTGCAATGTGATAACATCTCTCAGCATAATCCCATTGTCTTCTAGAACATAATCATGTAGGTATCTATCACAGCGTGATCACTGAGCTCCTATGTCATGATACTTTGCTTTACGTAAATTTTTTTGGTCTATACCATACATACATACATACGTACATACGTATTATGTACTTATGAATTCTTGTCTCCACAGAATTCATACACTGTGCTTATTATGGAATGTGCATGTTATTTGCAATTAATCAGGCTTCAGGTTCGACCTATGTACGCATGTATGTACTCATGTGTGAACAAAGTACCCAAATGTGCATGTTTGCGTTCATACAGTACCTATTTTTACTAAAGATGTACAGTACTGTACGTACGTATGTATATTTGTATTGTGAATTTATGCCCTCACAGGAGTGGTTCCGGCTTGGAGTGCAGCACAAACATGTTATTGTCACTGACAGGACTGCTCCAGAAGTAGGAAGCATTGAAGAGTGTGTACGCATGATAGAAGACCTCTCCTCTAGGAAGCACAGTGTGTATGTTCATTGTAAAGCAGGGAAGGGTCGAAGCGCCACTGTAGTGGCCTGCTACCTGCTTAAGGTACGTACGTAAGTTGAAGCATCACAAACTGTTGTCCACTCGCATACATGCATATGCAGTATGCTTGTATGTACGTATGTACATACGTACATATCTCTACACTGTGTACGCAGCGGCCGTACGTACACCTACACGAAGAGATCATTCAAAGGATGATTATGCGCATTCGTCCTGAACGGATTCACTGCAGAAAAGATTTACTCCGAGTACAAGCAGCAGAGAATTATACATTCTTACATTCCAAGGGTTTGATTCCTACCATCTTGTACTACAATCGTAGTTCGTTTGTTATAATTCTCGTAGTTTACCTGTAGTTCGTCTGTAGTCGGCTAATGCCCTGAGTTGTAGTTCCAAATCGACGATCTGTTATTGCTCTGTAATAACGGTGTTGTAAATTCGTTATTCTGCCGTACCGTATTTACAATACGTAAAGTTTTTGTGATGCCTAATGTATACTGTTGTATGTATTTATTCCTCTGTACATATGTACGTACGTACATACGTACATGTATGTACAGTATGTACAGTACAGTATGTGCATAAGTATGTACAATGTGTAATATCCAGAGTGGAGTAATTTTGGAATCTTGATCTAAAAAGAGTTAGTATCTGTTATTAGACTGTACTTGTACGTATATTATGCATACCTCAAAATGTGTGTCAAAAGTACACTGTAGTGTGTCAGAGGCCAATTTTTGTCTGTATAGCAGAGTTATGCATAAGTACGTATGTAGTTTGTTTTGAAATTGTACAGCACAAGAAATAATAAAATTTCCATAAAACAAACATAGCGTGCTTCTACGGATGGGTTTTTTTCAGACAGTTTTACATGCCTGATTTTTTTTACGGAAGATTTACGGGCAAATGAATGGGTACGCACACGTGAGGAGAAATCTACAGGAACAAAATCGACATGAAGTGCAATTTCTTTTGAACGTTCAAATATCAGGTATCATCTTCGATAGGATGGATGTCTCCCCAAATGTTTATCGTAAGCTCATAGTGCAAGTGCGTATGAGACTCACAGCGAGTGCAAGACAGCTGTGAGAATGCCACGCTGGCATTAAGATTGTCGAAGAGAATCAAACCGAGGGAGGAGAATTCCAATACATTCTTCCACGAAAACACTCACAGCTACTTATCGAGGATGTTCATACGCTGCCACCATTTTGATGATGTGTCATATATTATTGCACAACCGTAATTTTCTTGAATTCTTACGAAGTGTGCTACAGGCATAATTTTCACAAACAACGGACATTTTACGCCTGAAATTATGGGTGTAATTTGGCAGTCGAACGTCAACTTTATTACCGAGCATAAGCGAGGCTTACTAATTTTGTCAGTGACTTCCGGTTGGTAGGGGACTCAGATCGAGAATCCCACGCACTTAATTGGGGTATTGCTTGTTTAAAGCCAATATTGGAAATTTTGACACGAAATCTCTTCTCGATTGAAAGGGTATGCGACATTAGTCCCACCGATTGGCAGGGGGCACGAGTATAGCACACAAACAAGGTGGAAACTTTCTCAGATCCTAACGGTGTTTCGTGCACAATTACTAAAAGAGGCACTTACTTTAAACCTAAATGATTTCCTTGGTTCTGAGATCATAAGTCCAAAAATGTCCTTAAAATAATTTCAAAGACAATTAGAAACTTTGATCAGGGGTGATTTTTTCATATTCCGTTGTCTTAACGTAGGGTTTCCACAATAGACGTCAAAAGTTAGCCATGATAACGGCCATTTACGCAACCACTTAATATCATGTGACATTTGTGACGTACGTACGTATTGGAGTGACGTCACCTCGTGTTTGCAGTACTTGAGCTGACATGCTTAGTCTAGCGAGATTGTGTTATGTGTGATTGACCTCATGTTTGACCTTTATTGTGATGGTGTGATTTCATTGGTCACTCTGAACTGTTGTTAGTCTTGTTTGTTGCCATGGTGATATGCTTGTCTATTTAAGCACTTCTGAGTGCCTTCACAATTGGTCTTGCAATGAGATATGAACTAATGTTGATAAGTGTCGTGTTGGCTGGAGCTCGGATATAACAGAACTGGCGACGAGGATTTCAAAGAACCTCTGCAAGAATGTCTCATCACTCATTTGGAGAGTTTAACGAAGACAAAGAGGAATGGCTGTCTTATACAGAGAGGCTACAAGAGTAGAAGGAGAGGAAAAGAAGAGGTTGAAGGAGAGGAAAAGAAGCGGGCTGTACTGCTAAGTGCCTGTGGTGCAACCACCTATCAACTCATTAGGAACCTAACAGCTCCAGCTAAGCCATCTAGCAAAACTTTCAAAAATCTAGTAGAGTTAGTACAACAACACAAGAGCCCAAAGCCATCAGTGATTGTTCAGCGATATTCTTTTCACACACGCCAGCAGAAGGATGGAGAGTCCATAGCTGACTTTGTGGCAGACTTGCGGAAAATCTCTGATCACTGCAACTTTGGAGCTACCTTAACAGAAATGTTGAGGGATCGCTTAGTCTGTGGGATACGCAATACAGCATTACAAAGACGTTTGCTGGCTGAAGAGGACCTAACCTTCGACAGAGCCTTTTCTATGTGTCAAGCGTTTGCAGCAGCTGAACGGGATACACGGGATATCCAATCGAGCCAGAAGAAAAGTACCTCTAGTGTTCTCACAGTGAAGAAAGCGGTAGATACTCATGCAACTCAGCAAAGGTCAACGCATCTTTGCTACAGGTGTCTAGGAAAACATTTTCCCAGAGAGTGTCCTTTCAAACAAGCAACATGTCATCACTGTTCCAAGCGTGGCCACATACAGAAAGCTTGCTTGGCCAAGAATGAGCCAAAGAAAACCCCAGGGTATGTGAAAAGGAAGGCAAGACCAGTACATGCGGTGGAAGGTGATACTGTTGATCATATAGCTTGTGATGAATGTTCTCACCCTGACACTTACACATTGTTTCATGTTTCTGACTCAAACAGAAGTCCAATTATTGTCTCTATGCTAGTCCAGGGTATAGAGATCCCTATGGAAGTAGACACTGGTGCAGCTGTCTCACTAATCAGTGAAGCCACATACAAGAAGCTCCTGAAGGAGACCAAGCCACAGCTTCAGCCAACTAATGTCATCCTGAAGACCTATACAGGACAAAGTATTGAAGCCTTGGGACAGCTGTCCATTGATGTCCAATATGGAAGTCAAAAAGCTGGTAACATAAGACTACTTGTCATTAAAGGAGATGGCCCGAGCTTGTTGGGTCGCGACTGGTTGTCTTTGTTCAGATTAAACTGGAAACAGCTTTGCCTAGTGAAGTCCATCACACCCAATCTGGATAGCATCCTTGAGGCTCATGCTGGGATGTTTCGTGATGAACTAGGTAAGCTCAACAACCAGGAGGTAGACATTGTCGTCCAACCGGACTCCACTCCAATCTTTTGTCGTTCTCGACCAGTACCCCATTCCTTACGGGTTAAAGTTGAGGAAGAGTTGTTACGCCTTGAGAATGAGGGAGTGATCCAACGTGTGGAACATGCAGATTGGGCAGCACCAATTGTTCCTGTGGTCAAGCCTGACAAAAGTGTACGCATATGTGGGGACTATCGCATGACTGTCAACAAAGTTGCCAAACTCGACTCCTATCCACTGCCTCGGATTGAAGATATCTTCACATCTTTAGCCGGAGGGAAGCATTTTTCAAAGCTGGACGTTGCCCATGCTTATCTCCAGTTGCCACTGAAAGACTCTTGCAAGCAGTATACAACTATCAATACGCACAAGGGGCTTTTCCAGTATTTAAGGTTACCATTTGGAGTGTCTGCTGCATCATCAATCTTTCAGAGGACGATGGAGACCCTGCTAGCTGGTATTCCACATGTTTCGGTGTATATTGACGACATCCTTGTGACAGGTACATCCGATGAGGAACACCTACAGACACTGGAACAAGTTCTGACCAGATTGGAAAGTTGTGGAATGAGGTTGAAGAAGAGTAAGTGTGTTTTCTTTGCACCCTCTGTTAAGTATCTTGGTCATTCCATTACTGTAGAAGGTCTTGCTCCCACTGATGAGAAGGTTCAGGCTGTGAAGGAAGCTCCTGCTCCGCAGAATGTTGGTCAACTCCGATCCTTCTTGGGAATGATTTCCTACTACAACAAGTTTCTACCCAACCTAGCTTCTCAGCTAGCTCCACTACATAAGCTGCTAGAGAGGAACAGGAAGTGGGAGTGGACAACTGCCCAGGAAGAAGCATTCCAAACAGCAAAATCGAATCTTACTTCCGAGTGCTTACTTGTTCACTACGATCCTCTCAAGGAGCTAGTTCTTGAATGCGATGTCTCGCCTAATGGCCTCGGCGCAGTCTTGTCACATCCGGGAAGTGGTGGACAGCTTCAGCCGATAGCCTATGCCAGCAGATCATTGGCTACAGCAGAACGGAACTACTCGCAGCTTGAGAGGGAAGGCCTGGCCATTGTGTGGGGTGTGAAGAAATTCCACCAGTATCAGTATGGGAGGAAGTTTGTTATTTATTCTGACCACAAACCCCTACAGAGCATTCTCAATCCGTCATGTCATATTTCCACAATGGCATCAGCTCGTACTCAGCGCTGGGCTTTAACCCTAAGTGCATATGATTATTCTTTGAAGTATAAGTCTTGTTCCAATCTTGCTAATGCAGATTCCTTGAGTCGGTTACCGCTGCCATTAGTACCGGATGATGTGCCTATGACGGGAGAAGTACTGCACCTTGTGGACCTGCTGGATAATTCCCCTATTATCTCTACATCAATCAGGATGTGGACGGAGAAGGACCCCACCCTGTCTAAGGTATCAACCTACGTACTCCAAGGATGGCCGTCCACTGTCGATGATGCTCTGAAAGTCTACCATCATCGAAGAAATGAGCTTTCAGTGGAAGATCGTTGCTTGCTGTGGGGAAGCCGGGTTGTTGTTCCAGAGAGAGGAAGAAGGATGGTTCTCCAGCTCCTACATGAAGGTCATCCAGGAATAACTAGGATGAAGAGTCTCGCTAGGAGTGTTGTTTGGTGGCCAGGGATTGATTCAGCTATCGAGGAAGCTGTGAAGACTTGCTTATCATGTCAGGAAAATGCAAAGTCACCACCTCCAGCACCCATCCATCCATGGGCGTGGCCGAGCCAACCATGGTCAAGGATCCATATAGACTATGCTGGACCCTTCCTTGGAAAGATGTTCTTGGTAGTTGTAGATGCTCATTCCAAATGGATTGAAGTTGTGTCAGTTCCATCGGCAACATCCTCCAACACTATCAAGCAGCTTCGAGCAATGTTTGCAAGATATGGGCTACCACAACAAATTGTATCTGACAATGGTACATCATTTACCAGTGCAGAATTCCATGAATTTGTGAAGAGAAATGGTATTCACCACCGTACAATTGCTCCATACCATCCATCATCAAATGGTCTTGCTGAAAGAGCTGTTCAATCATTCAAGCGGGGCCTGAAGAAAGATGATAGTGAAGCAGACATCGAAACCAAGCTGGCACGGTTCTTGTTCCATCATCGCAGCACACCGACTGCTACAGGGATATCTCCTTCAGAACTGTTCCTTAAAAGACGAATGAGAACCCAGCTAGAATTATTGCGACCAGACTTGCAAGAACGCATCAGGCACCAGCAGCAGAAAACAGTTGATCGCTACAAAACTCATTCACCACCGTTGGAAGTTGATGATCCAATCTTTGTGAGAAACTACTCATCGGGACCGAGGTGGATTTCTGCCCGTATTGTGTCTGTTAGTGGATCCAGTAACTTTGATGTAGAGAGTGAAGATGGTCGAATCCTTCACAGGCATCTAGACCAGATTCGAAGACGATGTACATCGAGCCACAATGTGATTGATGATGACTGCCTGCCAAATCCACCAAGTCCACCACCACTAAGACGATCGACTAGAACCAGACATCCTCCATCCAGATATAAGCCATCATGGAACTAAAGCGGGAGGAACTGTTATGTGTGATTGACCTCATGTTTGACCTTTATTGTGATGGTGTGATTTCATTGGTCACTCTGAACTGTTGTTAGTCTTGTTTGTTGCCATGGTGATATGCTTGTCTATTTAAGCACTTCTGAGTGCCTTCACAATTGGTCTTGCAATGAGATATGAACTAATGTTGATAAGTGTCGTGTTGGCTGGAGCTCGGATATAACAGATTGGGTCTGAACTACGTATGCCAGACTACTCTATTCTGTGTACAATCATAGAATTTACTCAAACAACAGTGTTTATGGTGTTAATCCAAGACGATTTTTTGACCTAGTTTATTGCTTAGTCCGATAAGAGGCCATGTGTGTCCTTACACCCTTGACACTGTCACCCATTTGTCTAAATGTCATTATAGGTAAATAACCTACGTATAATGACATTCAGACAAGTGGGTGACAGTGTCAAGGGTACAATAATATAGATATAATTAGCATGTTATGTGTCATTATGGAATATGAAATATGATAATTTATAGTAGAATTATCATGCATCATTGTGAAAGGGTATATTATCATAATAATATATGTATCATTATGTGTTTTTGGATTGAAAGGGGGACAATGTTGGATAGACACGTAATTATACTGGATGCAGCAAAACACATCTGTCATTTAATATTATGCATCACAATTACACGAGGTTCTGAACTTTGTTCACAACTAGTTATTTCTTGTACCGTACGTAGTTTGATGTAGCCTATTGGATTTCATGTACAGAACGTAGATGATTCTCTGAAGGACTTGAATACCAGATTTGTAGATTTTGTAGAGGAAGTAATGTTGTATTTGCAACACCTAGCCTGAAGGTTATCGTGTGATATATGTTGTACTTACGTACGTACATACATAAGGAAATGCTTGGTAACTTCTTAAAAGATGATGACAGATACAGAACTTTTGCTATGAATTACGAAAAGTTGGATTAGGAATTTATTCTAATCTACATGTACGTAGTACACAATGTTCAAAACCACTAGAGAAGCATACGTACATACATGCGTATATATGTATGTACAACATACGTATGTATATCTATGTATATTGTTTTTTTCCATACCAGTCTAACACAACATCCCATTGTCTCAACTTACTGTGGTTGAAGTTAGACCTTAGCAGTGTTCCTAGCATTCCATGTAAGGTACTGATTATAGCTTAAACTATATCATGGCACTTACATACACATTTATCATTTCCTCTTAAGTTTCAACACATGTGTTAAGGCTCCGTGTTTACCTCTTATCGCTCAGTTTGACGAAAATGTTTGAATTCGACAAGTGTCGAATTTTTAGAGGAAATACGGTACTTTATTATTTAGGTTGGGCTCAGTTTCCCACATGGAATGTTTGCAGCACTGCTAAGGTCTAGCTTAGGCCACAGTTGAGACAATGGGTTGTTGTGTTCACTGGTAAACTTACTGTTTATCAGTTGATTTTGCTTCTATATGTTAATCCAATGGTAAGTGACAATGCACAATAGTAATAAGAATAAGAATAAACAATTGTGCAGGGTTCATTTGATGTTGTCTGGTTGTTTGAGTCAACTTGTTCTTCCAGCAGGCAACCGCAGTCCATGCAGTGCATCCTCACTTATCCCAACCTTGCTCATCCCAACCTTGCTTATCCAACCTTTGCTTATCCTAACCTTGTTTATCCAACCCTTGCTTATCCCAACCTCGCTCATCCCAACCTCGCTCATCCCAACCTTGCTTATCCAACCCTTGCTTATCCCAACCTTGCTTATCCAACCCTTGCTTATCCCAACCTTGCATGCTTATCCTAACCTTGCTTATCCCAACCTCGCTCATCCCAACCTCGCTCATCCCAACCTTGTTTATCCAACCCTTGCTTATCCAACCCTTGCATATCTGGATATCATTTTGTGAAGTACACTTAAAACAATGGCATTTTTGTCAATTGGTTCCGCTGGAAACAGCACAGACAAGGGAGGATGAGCAAGGATGTACTGTGCCACAGAGTGGCCATTGCAAGACATGCTTTAAATGATTATGAATTTACATTTGGTAGAAGATGGATGGATTCCATTGGATAACCCTCCTACAAATGTAAAGTACGGGATACACGACCTAAAATGTCATGTTACCATGTGTTGCACAGTATGTACATACATACGTATGCTGCTATTTGTTCAACCTTATACGTACACACTGTAGTGGATGTTATGATATTTATAACGTTGTACATATTTAAGAAATATTCTTTCTGCATGTCATAATGACATTTTCATTTTTCACTAATAGCCATTGGGTGATGGCCGGATTCATTTGTAGTTCCTTCAAATGCATGTTCTTTGTAATCTCGCCTGGCCAGACCTAAACGTTTATGAAGAAGTGGTTAAATCTTGAATTCTATTTTAGCTTTTTAGTTTTGGAGATCACTTACGTAACTCCACCACATTCATTTGTTTGGACTCCAAATTTACATACATTGGGCAGCCTCTAATTTGAACCTAATTGTCCTGTGAGCAACTGGCAACAACCATTACATTTGAGCCCTCTAGACATGTACGCAAGTATTTTCTAACATGTAAATCTTTCTAGCACTTTCCCCAAACTTCACTACTTACCTACGTACATACGTACATATGCATACAGTGAATATTCTTTCATCCGCCCCCAGTTAATCCGCCAAACTGCTTCACCTGCCATTATTTCTCTAAAAAATAGACTTCAAATGTTTGTCAGTAGTATACACACACATAATCTACCATTCCACAAATCCGCTATCCACCATATTTTCTTTAATGCTTACATATGAATTTAGTAGCAGATATTCCGCTACCTATGAGTTTCAAAGATGGCAGCTGCAAAGCATTCTAAGTCAACCTCAACTTATTTTCTATCGTTTTTCTCCCTTGTGTATATATTTACGTACAGTACGTTTTTCCAGTATGCTGAGTGTCTAACTGTATCATAGTATTGTCTTCTAAACTTCACCCTCCAAGCCTTGGTGTACGTTTTGTCTGTGATTGTATTGTGTTATGAATGACTAAACAATGCCATGAGAATAGTGAATAATGTTGCAATAAGCACTAATTTATAATTTGCCATATCATTAATACTTTCTGTAGGACAGTACAAAGTCAGGAATAGCTAACTCAGAGCTTTTCAATTTGTTGCATTTTAAAATAAGAAAATTTTGTTTAATCCACCATAATATGGCCCTAACCAATTGTGGTGGATTAATGAATATTCACTGCACATGGTTTTTTTTTCCATTTTTTACTTTGCCTAGATGTGAATGATATTGATTTCGATTACTCGTGATTATGTCAAACAGCACACCCAATCTTTTTATACTATTGTGAGAGTAGGAAATATCCTGTTATGTGTGTATTTGCAGTTTAGCAGATCAGAGCAGATACTTGAAAGAGGCTGCACTTACGTACATACATACCTCTATCCAAAGGGGCAATGTTATTTTCCTTTGAAGAAACATGGCAATCGATTTAGTAATGTTATTGAACTATCACTCTTCCCAAACTGTGACATGCCTACTGTATGTCCACGTGCAAAAGAAGTACTTTAATTTATTGGCAAGTACATGCATGTGTATGAACATTATATGTTGGTCTCTGGACACTTGTACAGGATATGTACATATGTACGTACATATGTATGTACAGTACATGACAAAAGTAACTTATGTTTATCCGCAAAGGTATGCACGGGAATTCTCGGAATATTGGTTTAACATCCGCGCGGTAAACCGCAAACTCTGTCAAAGCTCCATGCGGAAGCCCACAGAAATAACACACACACGCCACCTAGACCAGCTCAATAGGGTTCAAGTCCGGACTTTCCGCTGGACTGCACCACCAAGTTATACCTTTCTCCGCGAAGAACCCCTGAATGTAGCGACTAGTATGTTTGGGGTCATTGTTCATTCGTTCGTCGTTGCTCCTCTTAACGGATGCTTGTGCTTGTATTTCAGCTTTCTTGGAGCGCTTCGTTTCCTGAAACACTACTCCGGTGGCACTCAAGCTGTATTGACGATTTATCCGTGAAAGTATCGATATCGCGGCGCGCTAGTGTTGGCCATTTCCAATAGTACTCGAGTTTCCGCAGACTACAGTATACGCGGCTACGTGCGGACTAAGCATTTTATTTCCGTGAATTCCTGTTTCCTTGCACCGCAGAAGTCGGCAGAAAAACAAAGTTACTTTTGTCATGTACTGTATGTACGTATGTACAGTATGTGTATTGTACTATGTATTCTTATCATACCCTGCCTGACATACATACGTATGTACATACATATGTGCACACATGCATGTGTGCACTTGCATACGTATAAACACAAACACACACACACACACACACACACACACACACACACACACACACACACACACACACACACGTACATATGTACGTGCACACAGGTACACACATGTACTCCCATATGCACACAAGAATCTTACTTACTGTTAATATTGATACTGATAGTTGTTCAATCAACCACTTTAGGAATATGGAATGCAGCCTCAAGAAGCTATTGATTTCTTGAGATCCAAACGACCACAAGTAAAGATCAACAAAGCCCAAATGGCAACAATCAACCTGTTTTACAAGTTGTACATAAACAGAGACAGTAAAGTAATGTAGAGACCTTGTTGTACGTAATCACTTGGTACTGGCATCTCATTCATCTATTTATCAAAATGTATATAATAATTTTTTGTGATGGATCTCTTACATTGCAAGTCAAGTTATGAATGAATTACTTTCAATTCCATTAATTTTGACTATTATTCACTGTTTGTCTATGTTCTGTGTACTGTGTGCATGGTTTTGGGATGAGTTTAATCCCCATCAGCTTTGTCTGTAATACATACACGGAAGTACACATATGTTCAAAGTATCCCCATACAATGAGCAAGCCAGATTTATCCTTTCCACGTTGCACAAAATAGAATTACATGCATAGTTTTGGTAGGGAGGAATGGTAATACTGAAAGCCTTACTGGGTGTACTGGGTGTATTCAAGTGTTGTCCTTTGTCTTCATGCAACTATGATCCAAGTTGTGTTGTGGGGTAGAAATGCAGGCTTGTCGTGTGCATGGTAGAATTTAAACACTGAATTACATACAAGTTGACATTATGTAATGTAGTACTGTACAGCTATTAATGAACTTACGTAGTATTAATTCCTATACAGTAGAACCTATTGTAACAATTTCTACAAACAGTAAAAACTTGTATTATTGCAGACTGCTTTTGTGGGTCTCGTTAAATTTTTATTCATGTGAAATAACCTCCAAACAGTGGAAACCTCTGCATAACAGACCACTTCAGATCATTAAGTGTCCATTATGAAAGGTTACTAATTTATTCTTGCCTCGAGGGTCAGTATACCCTATTGTGCCTATTCGGGGTTCCTTTGCATATGCAAACCAATCCCTCAAAAATGCCTATAATCCTTCAGTTGAGATAGCAGATAAATTTCCTATACAGCATGCATGCACAAGGGTTACCTGTTCTCATTAATTATGAACTCTACTATAATCAGACTTGTATGAATGGACAAACACGTACATAATATTAGTTACTGTTTCTGCTGTCTTTGATTTAGGCATATACAGTACATTTAAATACATGATTCGATATGTTTGTATTCTATAGCTCACATGCAGACAGGCAGCACTGTAGTCTCATAGTTCTTTGTACCTTGACATATACTTTATCAATAATATATATGATATTATAGTGATGTGTTGATTGCATCACACATTCACATTCCCATCTCATGCATCTATTTCAGATGCACTTCTTAATCTAATTTTGTTATTTCAAGACTGAGAGTGCTGTATACAATTCATTATACATGTTTTCGTGTTACAGGATATAGGTACCTGGTAACTGTGTGGTGTATTGAGCCTATACACGTAAGTGATACGTAAAAATATTATCATTATACTATTGTAGTATTCTTTTTGACACATGAAATCAATAGGCTTACTCATCTATTATATTATGCAATGCTGAATATCAGTTGTGCAATGTCCTTATGTCATGTAGCAGTTAACAGTTATTGCAGAGCAAAGTTCAGACAATAGTGCATGATGTGTGCACAAGCCCGTGTTTGCCTAGGCAGGAGCATGGTTGTCTGTCCCTCCCTCCGTAGGTATGAGTCCAGAGTACATTACCAGCTGTTCACCCTTCTGTCCCATATGCTGTTGCAGTAACATCCTGTGATTGAACTCACTCAGTTTATTCAGTTACGCGTAAGTGATTACATGTGTACCTTTGCCCCCTCCCATTCCCGCTGAATCCTGTACGTTTATCTGTTTATTCATATGCAATTGTGCATACATGTACGTATTTGTAGTATACTGATTATTATACTATCCATAATTATATATGTATGCAAGAGTATAATATGATGTGTACATGCAGTACATGTACGTATGTGTATAGATTGGTGATGTTTAATAATGACTTGCAATGAATTGTTTGTTGCCTTGCACTTCAAACCTTCAGGTGGTAAAAGTTTCCCTAATTTCACCAATGAATAAGCATAATATTATGTTAACAAAGAAAGAATATGTTTTTCAATTCTGTACAAATTATTACCATATAAGCTTGTCTATGCAGTCACTGAAGTGAGAATGGAATTAGCCAATCACAAACTTTAATCTTGCAAAACGTTTGCATTTACAGTGTAAGTTTGTTCTTTTGGCTTGATTGATGTCAGTATTCTCTGCATGCGTACATCCATACACCGTGTTCTACACATACACATTTCCAATGTGCATACATACATTGTGTCATACAATGCAGCTAATGTATATGAACCGGATACAGTACCACAGCGGTATCAGAATGTGATGCAATACAAGCTAGTATTACAGCAGTACAAAATAATGACAGGTTTCTCGGCCAATCATTATGCACTTCCGCTAGTAACTGTAATATTACCTTCAGACAGTACAAAGTGCATAGTCTGTAATGCCGTGAATGGTCCCCTGCCGTAAGTTGTCCCCCTATCGTTTTATCAATACTAAACCCTAACCCAACCCTAACCCTAACGCCTCAACGGTATAGAGTTTGTATTCGATAAGCGCCCACGCCGGACAACTTTTAGGGGCCGGGGATAAGATTTGGTGTGACAGGTCCAGCTTTCATATTCAGAACAGTATACAAGCTGTTGTCTCCATGGTTGCATGGTGTTTGTGCATAGAACATCACTTGACTGTTCACCTTGTCTTCTCATGGTCAAATGTATGCAGCAAAATACATTGTTAGTTGTTGTCAGCACTCCTACATTCAAGTGTCCTGCAACCGCAAACTACTCATTTCATGGATGTGCAAGCATATTGGCAATATTGCAGTGCAGTTGCAATGGTTGCAATCTGTCCATGAAAGAAAGCTAGCTGTGTAGTGAACTACACACCTGAATGTGGCTCCAACTTTCTTATGCAATGTGTAAGTACACATTGTGTACTTGTATTTAAGCAACTAGTGCGTACACTTTTTAGTGCAATTAGTCAAGCCCTAATGTACGGGCGACCATTTTGTTTTTGCATCATCCCTACATATGGAGTATTACCGTACTTCCATAACACTAACTTGCAGAGTATGTATGTACAGTACTATATATATATTCATTGCATTGTACTTAATGTATACCCCTGCAAACGGAAACCTTGGTAACTTGGTGCCTCCTCAGAATGTGACATAATTATATTCTTAGTAATCTCAAAACCTCTGTTAGCTCAACGTTAACATCATCGTGACCATGCACAACTTGAGAGATTTCACTGCAATACTGTATCTGTTCTAAGAAGATCACTTATTGGGTGATGTACCTTCTTATAAATCATCACCTGTTCATTAACACCACTGAACTTTGTCGGCGATTGAATATTGTTACCTTATTGTCACATTGTGAACAATTTTCATACAACAAAATCATTAATATATTTATTACCATAATTGCACCTCAAATGCGTGGTTGCATGTTATTTAGTAATTATTATCTTCAGGACAAAGTGCTGTCATTAGTGGTGTGTGAAAAGCCATCACCTCAGTAATCCAAGAGGACATGGGATCCTCTCCTTCCTCCGTGTAGGTGTGGGTCCACAGTTCACTGCTGGCCGCCCCCTCAGATGTTCCTACTTTAGCTGTATATATACTTCCTGCATGATTGCACTGATCCTGTTTGCTCAGTGTTAAGTATGTACACACGTTCCTACCTTGGGGTATAAATTATACGGCACATCTTGTGAGTGCATTAACTCCTCCAGTTTCTCAGGATCAATCTTAACATGTGTGTAATATGTGTTCAGTGCGGTAAATATCAGTACGTCAGTGATCAGACACTTTCTGTACAAAAATTGGTATGGTAGGACATTTTGGAATACTGGTCAGATGTATCATCCAGGCAATATGACACCATCTTAAATGTTTTTCCCTATTTAGTTTGCAGAGTATATATAAATTTTATTGCATTGTATTTGAAATGTAGCCCTTAAACCGAACCCTTGGTACCTTCTCCAAATGTGATGTAATGATGTAATGATACAATATCCTTGATTATCTAGAAACCTCTGTTAGCTCAACGTTATCATGCATGACCATGTACAATTTTGAGAGGTTTTAGGGAAATATCTCTGTTATGTATACATATGTATGCTTAGTGTACCGTGACTCATTGAGTGGTGTTAACTTTTTATAAGTCATCACCTGTATGAGTTACCGCTGAACTTAGTTGATAATTGAATATTATTATTATTAAATGTGTGTGTGTGTGTTTGTGTGTGTGTGTGTGTGTGTGTGTGTGTGTTTGTGTGTGTGTGTGTGTGTGTGTGTGTGTGTGTGTGTGTACGTGTGTGTGTGTGTGTGCATGTGTGTGTGTGAATGTGTGTGTGTGTGTGTGTGTGTGTGTGTGTGTGTGTGTGTGTGTGTGTGTGTGTGTGTGCATGTGTGTGTGTGTGTGTGTTTGTGTATGTGTATGCGTGTGTTAACTAGAAAGTCTAGGTACCATGGTTGTGCAAATGAAAGACATTGTATTGTGGACTACACATGGTAGGAAAGAAACCTACCATGACCTACCTCTAAACCTACCTCTTTCCTACCAAGTGTAGTCTGCAATAATGTCTTTCATTTGCGCAACCATGGTACCTAGACTTTCTAGTTAGCATTTCGGAGTTGTCACTGATTAGTCAGTGCCTGGTGTGGGAGTTTTAAAGGAGGCCCTGGATGGAGCATGCTCACATCAGTACTTAAGGAGGGAATGGATCAGGGCCTGTTGGCGGTGACCGGTGGTTCAGCTGTCAAAGGGTCGGCTATGGGTCTGGAGCGTGCTGGCTCTGGTCCGGTTGATCTGCCTTTTTCCCTTCCCCCCTTCTTTCCTACCACGTGTAATCCACAATAATGTCTTTCATGCATGTGTGTGTGTGTGTGTGTGTATACACTATATAATATCCTTACTTTCAACATGTACATGTAGAATTAGACTATTTTGCTGTGAAGGGCCCATGGAGAGTATAAAAGGGAAGGATATCCTTTCCCTCATCCAATTCCATGCATGATACTTTATTGTCTATCCTCTTCTGCATACTATTAGATTCAGCTCTTCTTTGTATAGCATTGCTAAACGTGCACATACATATGCTGGTGCGGCTGTACTCAATCAGATTTTGAATCACACAATTCCATTTGCAACAGATATATTTTCAATTCACAATTTGACAAACCACTATCATACTAGATGATTATTTACATATATACTAAAATACGCATTAAGTAAACCCACTCTCTCAAAATCCAAAAATATTGTTGGTAGCAAAAGTTTTCCCAATTATGGCACAATGATCCTTATACCTCATCAACTTGTGTGGAATCAGTTGTCTGCATACAATATATAGAGCACTTTTGTAGATGAGATGGAGCAATACTTTGGTGTACATGATAAAGGGATATATTTGGTTGTACACATGATATATGTGTGTATCTATTGTAAAATTATGTATAAAGCCATTAAAAGTCACTCTCTTACCTGGCAAAACAAAGTCCCTCTAAACCGAGTACATTTGGACCAATGATCATGTTACTTCAGAATGATTTCATGTACAGCAAACACAGTCAGCAAGGTTTCAGATAGACTGGCGGTTTGGTTCAGAGGAGATGTAAGGAAAATGTATTAGACGAGTATAAAATACTTAATACTGACCAAATTTTCAAGTAAGCTTATACATGTTTCAATATGAAATAATTGTCTGCTAGATCGTGCAGGTGTGGTCTGTGCAGAGGTGAGTCCTACTATTATTCATATGCATACAGTATAGTGTTCTATATAGGTGTGTGGGTGGGTGGGGTGTGTTTGTGTATATGTGTAGGTGATTATGTGTGTGTGTTTGTGTGTGTGTGTGTGTGTTTGTGTGTGTGTGTGTGTGTGTGTGTGTGTGTGTGTGTGTGTGTGTGCATCTTCTCCTGCGAGTGGACTCATCCCCCATCACAGTCAAGCAGAAGATCAGGCTGCACAAGGATGGAATCTGCCCTCATCTGAACTGGGATTTTAGAGTACTGGAACTTCCGATCTCATGGATTGAACATGAGTTAGAGTCCAAGGCCACCCAATTTCTCAAGAAATGGATGAAAATTCCACGAGGAGGCAACTCCAAAGTTCTTAATCTCCCCTGGGGAGGCTTGCAGATGAGCATTACCAGTCCTAACCACCTTATACAAACAGCTGCAGGCTCACACGCAGTTTTCAAAAAACCTCACAAGATGATAGCATACAATTCCTTGAACCAAAGTAGACAAAGAGCCACCCCAAGGGCAAATTCTCTTCATTTGCCATTGTCAGTGATTTACAATTAGAAAACATCACAAGGTTCTAAGCGTCAACTGAAGTCTATTGTGTCTCAGTGTATATTGTGTCTCAGCATATTGTTGATGAGGATTCCAGTGTACGCAAGCCATATCTGATTAATCTATCAGTGCAGGGTAGATTTTTCCGCACTGACGATGACCCAGTCTCCTCCTTCTCAGACAGGGAAATGAAGTTTGTGTACAATTCTGCCATCGACAACCTACCCACTAACGCAAACTTGGCTCTCTGGTACAGAGGTCAAGTATCCGCACAGTGGGTTTTATACACAATCCCTCAAGCATGTCCTAAACAGGTGTGAAGAGGCTCTACATCAGCATAGGTTTGATAAGAAGCATGACTCTGTCTTATCCATTATCAGCAGCCTGACATCATCATTTGCATGGGATGATCATCGCTGCACACTGATTGAACTTACGCTATCTTTCAAGGACAACTTCGCAGTTGCAGAAAGAAGGAAGAGAAACCGATATGAGGATCCTGCAGCTGTACACAAGCGATGGATACACGTCTCAGCTTATTGCCATCCAAGTCGGGTCCAGAGGAATTCTGGACATGCCATCTCTGTCCAGACTCAAGTAACTATGTAGGCACCGTGCAAAGGAGTGGAGTGCCTTCATTGTCTCAATGACAAAAGCGGCCATCTCAGGATCATCTACAGTTTGGTGTAGCAGGAACTCCCCATGTACATGTTCGTTTTGCTTGGCCACTTTTGTATGCTGTGATTTTTTTCTATATCTTCCAACGTCACGGCTACAGTAGCCCAAGGACTTATGCTTTATAGTGTCTACTCTACTATTTAGTTTCTTAGTTTTGTAGGATAGTCTATATGGGCTCATAGTTTTTCACTTTTTGTGCCTCCTTAGAGCCAGTTGAATGTTTGTCCTTGTGGTCCACTGTGCCACGTTTCAGTCAAGCATGCAGACAGTTCATTCTTTATATCTGACTCGATCCTTTATTATCATTTACTTTACTAACCAGTGTTGTATTACACTGATTGTGGGCTAACAATGATGATTGAAGTGTTAAAAAGTGTGTGTGTGTGTGTGTGTGTGTGTGTGTGTGTGGGTGTGTGTGTGTGGGTGTGGGTGTGTGGGTGGGTGTGCGTGTGTATGTATATACATGCTCATATGTGTATATGTGTTTGTGTGTGTGTATGTGGGTGTGGGTGTGTGGGTGTTTGGTATGTGTGTGTGTGTGTATGTATGTATTATGTGTGTGTGTCTGTGTGTTTCATGTACACCTATGTATTATACATACTGGATTGTGCCCAGTCTGAAGTCTGAAACTATCTATAATATTTCAACATGAGCTTATGTGCAGCATTACTGACTGGCAGCTACATAAGTGACATCAATATGTTTAACATGTGGAAACTGTCTTGTAAGCACTAGCACTTCAATGTTTTCAATAAGCTGCTTGTATTTGTAAGCTTTGCAATTAGTTTACAGAGTTACATTATTAGGAAACTAAATATCAATCAGTATTGGAGATTATAAATAGTTTCTTTTTGTCTTTGAGTAGAGATAGACACTTTCCAAAGCATTCGAAAGCATTGAGATGTAACCCCTCTAAGCCAAGCAAGTTAGCAGTGGAACCAACCAAAGGTTATGCTGTGAGATGCTTCCAGATCAGGAAGTTTAATGACATATTGTATTATTGAATAGGGCTTAAGAGACCATCCAGTGCAGTGAAAGTTGCAGAAAAGTCCCAGGAGTTCAGTTTAGAAGGTTTCACTTTATCTTTTCCAACGTCTTCTGTTGTGTGCCTATGAATGCATTATTGATATCTGCCTCCATGCTGTATGCATGTGTACATTTACCACATCCACATTTCCTCAGGGCAATTGATACAAGAACACGTATTGAACACATAGACAGTCTGCCATTACTACTAATGTTGTTGTATTGTGATCGCTAAAGTGTGATCTGCACATTTGCTAATCAGTTTAGTTTCAGTTCTGCTATCAAATAGTGTGTGATGTGGAACTAGGATTTAGAACACACTGTAGACTGCAAGGTAAAACCATCCAAAACTTTAGATAAGAAAATCCCAAAATTTCACATTGCTTTCATCTCGAGGGTGTTTGTATCTAACGACCAATACTGTCGATGACGAAGTTAATATAATAACAGGAGTCACGAATATGGCTATGTGCTCATGCTACAATGTTTATGTACATCCTATAATTAAACAATTTCCAACATCCACAAATATTTTATAAATATAGACATGGCTCTGTGCTGTATATTTCCTGGTTCAATCCATGGCACACTTGTTAGACACTTACACACTAACAACACACACACACACACACACACACACATGCACGCGTGCACACCTGCACCCACCCAACCTTCAAGCATGCATACACACACACACACACACACACACACACACACACACACACACACACACACACACACACACACACACACACACACACACACACACACACACACACACACACAGAGAGAGAGAGAGAGAGAGAGAGAGAGAGAGAGAGAGATACTGTATTGTACCGTTAGGTACTGTGTCTACTGTCTTTTTGATTGATTTAAGGCATGTTTCTTTTCATCTAACAGAATTATCGACTGTAATTTACAGCACAGCACATGTTCCTAAGCTTAGCAACCATTTTACAGTCTTATGTTGCATAAGGAAACTTGATATCAATTAGAATTGGAGATTGCAAATAGTTCCTTTTTGTCTTTGAGAAGAGATACAGACTTTGTTAAGCATTCAAGTGTTTTATGTTTTTGCCACCTCTAAGCCAAAAGCCACCAGATCGAGCCAACCAAGAGAGTTTCCACATCAGGAAGTTTAATCTCTAGGAATATTAGTGTACATGTGTATACACCACACATTAGTGTAGGGTGTATTAGTGTACGTATGTCTGAAGAAACCATACAGTGTAGTGAATGTAGCAAAAAAGTATGAAGAGTTCCATTTAGAAGGTTGTGCTAGCTGTAAAGTATTTTCCAATGTCTTCTGTTGTGCACATATGAATACATAATGTTGTGTACCACATCCACATTTCGTGAGGTTGGGGGGAGGGAAGGATCGATAGTGAATAATACAAGTACATGTATACACATGTTGCGCACAATTGTACTCGTCTGCCCTTACTAATTGTATTGTAGCCGCTAAAGTGTGATCTGCACATTGCTAATCAGTTTAGTTTCAGTTCTGCTATCAAATAGTGTGTGATGTGGAACTAGGATTGGAACACACTGCAGACTATCCAAGGTAAAACCATCCAAAACTTTAGATAAGAATATCCCAAAATTTCACATTGCTTTCATCTCGAGGGTGTTTGTGCCCAATGATCAATGTACCAGTGATGATGTGACACAAAAATACACTATGTAAGCATTCACACACACACACACACATACACACACACACACACATACACACACACACACACACACTTACACACACACACACACACA